>JBAJNP010002732.1:0-45293 GCA_036877545.1 Yasuhikotakia modesta
CCTGTAGAATTCATAAACTGGCACAAGGTTTCTTGCAAGTGTTCACTACTTAGGGATAGAAGTTTCTCTACATCATTGATGTTTGCCTCAACTTGTGGTAATGACATAATATTGAAGTGCACAATATATTTTGACCGCAGCTTTTTCTCACCTAACTCCTAGGAATTTGGGCTGTTCCCCAGGTGCCGATGTCTCTGTTTCCATCTTGAGTGAGTCAATGTGGGCGATGGAGATGACAGTAGCCGCCACATACCAGGGCAGACCCATGAAGGAACACACAATCATGAGAATCGAGACCCAGAAGAGATCCAGGTGGTATCCCGCCCCCTTCTGCTCTCAGGGCAGAGAAAAGAACATACATGATCCACACTGTAGAAACTCATCAGTTCCTGGTATTAAATCAATATGACAACCCCAGGTAACATGGAATGTTCTCAGAACGTTGGCCGATGTTCTTTAAAAGTTCACTCCAAAAGTTCTTTTAAAGTTCTTTCACTCAAAAGTTTAAAAATTAAAATTACACATATATATATGAGATAGACAGACAGACAGATAGATAGATTTGATAGATGATAGAAAACAAACTTTTTTCTAAACACATTTAAAAATAATTTTTACAACGTTTAAAAATAACATTTTGCCACTTTAATACAAACATTACACAAACGTTCTTGCAACCTGAAATTGCTAACTGGCATAACAGCAGTTTGTGGGCAAAAGGATGTTCCATGTGAACCAACGTAATCCGATGGCTAATCCCGAATCAAATTCCACAACAGTCCCTGGAATCAGATACTGTACCTTGAGTTTGTGCTCCTTGCGGTTGACAATGACCGCTGTGATCTGCTGGTCCATGAAGATGAGGATGGTGACCAGGAGAGCAGGTAAGATCGCTGCCAAGTAAACCCACCAAGGGTTTCCTCCAAACGGAGGTACAAACCAGCCACGGTTTGGACTTGTCGGCTGTAAACACAACAGTGTTTCAATGAAGAATGATACACCACTATTGATACACCATCTTATTAGTAGCCATTGTAAAGTATTATAATAAATGTAACATGATATTGTAGTCTGTTTCAGTAAGTATTTCTCTGGGAAATCTTATAAGAGGCTCCTTGACAGTCTTTTGTGTACATACAGCAGAGGTTTAAAGTACTTCAGTGGTGGTTTTGAGGTATAATAGGACATTATTAAAGGATTACTGTAACAAAGATGAGACCTCACAATAAGATTAAATCCGCTTTACACATGTACGCACCTTGAATTCACTTGGCACTAGTAATTTGGGTGTTTCCACTCCGACCAGGGCGTCCACCCCACAGAAGATCAAAATGGCCAAAATAATGGCGAAGTCACTAATCAGTTTGCGAACCTGCAAATATGTAAACATTCGTCAAACACGTCACATATATGCGTAGTTGTGCAAAGACGCAATAATGTTTTTAGACGAGGAAATGTTTATTGTCGTACATGTCATTTCAAAGGCACAGAAAGTAACAATGGCCATTTTGATATAAAACAAGGAGGACAAACGTTTTATCTGAAATAAGTTTGTATCAATAAATTGTATGCAATAAGACCAGGAATAAGTTATTAAGTTAATATGTAACCTGTGTTGTGAAAATTAGTCGGAATAAACTAAATCGAATTATGAACTACAGACAAAAGAAGTAAAAAAAAGTGCATTTTGGTTTAATTTGAGGTTTTCATATAAATATATATAAATAAAACATCATTAGTGTAACTGTATGTTGCAATAATCAAAAACTCATAAATCAAAAATCATATACCTGATCCTTTGGCAAAAATGCACCACAAAGACCAGAACGGACAGTGAAACCATAATCTCTAAATCTCTAATCTCTCATTAGCGGAGATTAATATGCTACAAGATTGTTGGAAGGATCAGTGAGAACTAATTTTCATCAGAGCTGCCAAACGAAACGAGAGATTTATTTCAAAAGCAGTGACTTACAGCTTAAAGTGTCTATGCGTGTTTGGGCAGGATGTGCTATTCCAGTGGGGATAATATTCCTCGTGAGGATAGTAAAACCTGATTAATGTTCTCATTAACGTGTCATGACAACGTGTTTGTGCGCATGTACCATAGTCGGGAAAAATCTGCTTGTTTTGAACTTCTTCAGACACATGGAACAGGCGTATGTGCCGAAAAACAGAATGAATGACATCAGCGTGATGTCAGGGACGTATTCACAGGCTGGACCAATCAGCTGCCCTCCCCACTCCGAACACTCGGAGAGTGTCAACGTTGCCCATGTAGCGTTCATGTGCTGCTGTTGAAAAACAGAAGTTGAGCAACAGTCGTTCTTATTCCCACTAAGAAAAACAACCTTTCAGATGGTTTAATTATCACATGTTTGTACAGTAACTAGGCAATAACGGCCCTCATAACAGAACAGATGCAATGCATTGTGGGTATTTCATGCCCAACACAAAGCTTTCAATCAATGTGAACATAAACACCCAGCATTTACCTGACCGGTGCTGTTCATCAGGGCCTCAATTTTTTCCATGTACAGAGCTGAACTGTTGCCTATTGAAAGAAAGAGATTCACTATGAGCTTCTTATTAAACATTTTTAAATGCACCCTATAGTATCTGTTTTAAGAAAATAATTTCACACATTTATTTTAGGATTTTCACCCTGTCTCCAAAAGCTGTGCATTTCTACAGTCTATTTTTTATTAAAAAAAGACAATTTATTTAAAAATATTTCTTTATTTTCAGTAGCAAAACAGCAGTACTCAGAAAACATGAACTGAATATATGCTTTGTATCATTAAGGTCCCTTCAAAACATCTTTAATGTCAGAAATCCTTTCAGTTTAAACTCTTCATGTTTGTTCCTGCCATTGGGTAAAAATCAAGCTATAATTAATTAAGTTTAAGTGCCCTGGTTTAAACCAGAGCGTATCACTGAGAGTCTGATAAACCCTTTAACAGCATAGCATTGTTATGCCTCAAGCATAATATTGTTGTTGTTTTTTAAGTTACAGAGCTAAAACATACTGCGTAACAGTATTGACCTTAATAATGTTACACTGAAACTTTAATCTCTAAGGAACTATAAATTATTTAAAGAACTTATCTCATGCTTGATAAGTAAAGGTATCTTGGATAAACCTAAGGCCGATTGGACAAACTTTATGCTCTCTCTCTCTCTGTCTCTCTCTTTCTCTCTCTCCCAATGATCAGTGTCTCATTTTTTTCTCACTGCATCTCGTTTATTTTCTCTCACCGTCTGGAGGGCTACAGTGGCATCCGTACTGGGTGACCAGATCTATGTCATAGTGTGAATTAATCGGATGATGTTTTGCCAGTTTCAGCATCTTCTTAAAAGCGTCATAGATGAAGATGAAGCTGATGAGAGCAGAAAAGCCTTCCTCCGTGAACCGGGTGAAATACTGCACCAGAAAACTGGCATCCGTGGCGACCAGGATGAGACACAGGAACCCGGACCACAGACCGATCCACAGCCGGAACTCCAGATAGTCGAATTCATTATCCCTAAACCAATCACAGGTTCATTAGAAACAATAACAGCCAATCACAGTTTAGGAGTAAAGCAAACAACCAATGAGATGACAACTAATGAGATAAATACAAAATGTAAAATACTATAACAATAATACTAATGTCAGAAATAATAACCGGATGCCGTAAGTGCTAGCAATGTTTGTATGTAAGCCGTTATGTCGATTCTGTAACCATGACTCGGCATTTTAGGTGGAAACCCTCAGCAAAGCTGAACTGATACTGTCTAGCAGACAGAGACATGAAATCTGACTCAATTATTCATAATGGAACATAAACAGAAACTTGAAACCTAAGGAGAGACAGACAGACAGACAGACAGAAAGAGAGAAAGAGAGAGAGATTCATGCATACACACAAACGCAGACACAATGACTGGACCTTGGTCGAATAACAGAAAACAATAAGATGTATCTTGATTCCAGATAACTCAGAACATTTTGTGCTATGAATGACACACAACTTAAAAAGTTCCAAGTACTGTCGCTTATTTTGTTCTAGCACAATGTAACATATCTGTGAAGAAAACACATTCATTTCAATGTTCTTACACCCTCCTCTACAACCAAACTTGGACAGCCCTGGATGCTGATTGGTTAATAAAGTGTTCAAGTTGGAATACACCTGTTCACCAGCTGCTGTATGGATCAAAGCCCAGCACCAACAGAGACCCACTATTCCCCTTAGATCACGTGTCAGGAAATGACATTTAATGAATTTGTTTAATAAAACAATGTCAAGCAAAACCTATTAACGCTCATGCAAAGAGTGTGTGTGTGTGTGTGTGTGTGTGCTTCATGATACCCACTTGCTAAAATTAAACAACAGACGTTCAAAGACAAGAACTGGCCCAGTACTGCTCAGGATGGTGAGAGGCTGACCCGCTAACAGACAGAACACAACACCACATAAAGCCGTACCCACAAAACTCTCCAACACACCCTGCAGTGAGAGGGAGAGAGAGAGAGATTTATACAGTGAAAAGTGATCTGTATGAGGTCTACACTTGTTTAGGTTAATTTATTGCAACTCATGTCATGTCTGCTGTTTTTTAACAGCACATCCTCATCAGATAACCAGATATAAAACTGCTTATTCAGACAAACTTTCTGTTTCCATCACAAACTCCTGCTACAGCTCTTTTGTGTGGTGCTTGCTAAAGCAATACATTTAATGTAAATGACATACATCCAGGTGTATTTGCAATTCTCCACACATAAATATTAACAACGCTCTTTAAGTTATCCTGCAATCCTAACTTGTAGCCTTTATTTGACATAACTAAGCTGGTATTAAAGGTAAGGGCAAATGTCACAATGGGATTCCCTTCAAGAGATTTTACAGAACTGTACTTTCTTAATACTGTGTGTGTGTGTGTGTAATCTAAAGTTATTTTTAGCTGATCCTCCTTAGCCTGTGGCATATAAATGAACTGCTAAATATATGCACAACTCTGCGGTCACTGCATGATCTAAATGCGCCACACAATCTTTTGACTATATATACACACACACACTTGTTTAAAAAAATCGTATTACTCCCTCTCTCAGTATAGCCCGGATCAAATCGCAGCATGGACACTTGATGACTCATCTTGCACTACACTGATCTTCATCCAATCAAATGCTTTCTAGAAAATAATGTTCCCCACCCAGTTGCACCTGCCACAGACAAACATTGCCCATGGCTATGACATAAACTAAAGCTTACTGACAGCTTTAGAAGGACAATCACTGGATAGAAGAGACACATGCACAGTTAGCTGTGGCTTTTAAATCCCTGGACTTGTAAATACAATGTCAGCCAAATTGTATTTTCTAAGAGCTCCTAAATAAACCTACAGTAGCTAAGCCAAACTGCCTGACATCATTTTGGTACAATGCAGAAAAGAGAACAGATTACTTAACCGGACTGTCTAACCTGCATGTTCTCCGTAGCATCTCCCAGCAGCCCTCCGAAGGTGATGGCGTTAGTTACAGTACCCAGATAAATAAACAAGATGGCCGACAGAGACTGAATGTTCAGAGCGTCATAGAAGTCACTGGCGAAATACGGTAGTTTCCTTTTGACGTCCAGAATGAGACCTCCACAGAACCTGCAGGGACGTAGTGAGCAAGAAGTTGTGAGCAAGAACCGTCCCAATTTTTCCATATAATTCATATTTTTAATAATAGCAGTTAACAATGCCCAATATGAACTAAAGCTGACTGGGCAACATACTAGAATGTGTTTGTTTTTTGTGTTTGTTTAGCATCACTTCCATTTAACAAAAGAAAAAAAACAGGACAAAAAATTTGGGCCTCAAACTTATGTCGACCATGTGAGCACCACAGTTTCAATCTGTTGCAGCACATGTGCTAACCACTAGGACCCAGCTCTGACACTGTCTCATGCCACTATATCCGTTTAAACATGCACCTGTTAGCACTTACTTGCCAGTCTTTTTGAGTTCCTCGCCAACTGCGTGGCCCCCGCCGTCCCCCGCCCCTCCGCTGTGGGGCATGGCTCCGTTCATCTGAAGCCCCTCCCCTCCATTCGCGAGAATATTCTTGCTACAAACACACACAGACAATGATTACATCACTGTCATTTACATTTGTTGCATTGGTTCATCAAATGCTATGTTTACACTAAATTAAATAATAATTATCTTGTGGCTCAATTGGTAGAGCATTGTGTTAGCAGTGCAAACGTTTCTGGGTTTGAACCTTGAAGAACACACATGCAAATCAAACGAGAGCTTGAATGCATTATAACTCCTGTTGGATCATCTGTTATATGTAAATGGTCGGTGGTTAAATGTACCGTTTATCTGCTGACGGAACAGATTTGGGAGGTTCGATCCGGATGTCCGGGTCCCACTCGCCTGGAGGCAGAACAATCACTTCATCCAGAAACTCATCTACGCCTGCAAGCAGGTCACAGCGATCTTTGGCTTTGTAAGCGATATCATGAAACACCTGCAGTGAACCAAAACAGAGTGTTAAACTCACAGACCAGAAGTTCACGAACACACAGCTTTGCCCTTACATTATAGGTAAAGCACAACACCAAACACACACCACATACACACACACCTCATCAGACATGAGTGTGGCAATGGCTCGGCCGATCTCGCGGTACGATTTTGCCTTTCCTTTGGGCCCCAATAGAACGAAAAGGAATCTATAAAAACAACATAAATAAAGATTCTTGTAGCTACGGCTGCAGAATTACAACAGCACAGCTTTAAAAATGGTGGTTATGTTAATGATGTTGCCATGGGATACCGTGTGGGGACAGGAACCTCGGTGAGACCTCCCAACATCAGAGCCTGCTGAAGACGCACAAACGCTACGAACGGAGCGTCCAGAAAATCCACCTCACCGACCAAAACGTTGGACGCTTCTGCGTCCCGGGGAATTTTCTTCATGAACTTATTATTCAACTACAGAGAGAAAGAAGGAGATGATTAGAAGATAAATGAAATTAATGATGAAATGAATCAAAATTTGTCCAAAAATGATTGGATGGACATTTTATGGTGCTGTGCTTTCCACAAAAGATTCATAAATATATTTAGACCACTCAGTGATTGTTATCAGCATGTGAAGAGACTTTCAACCAGCATAAGAAAATATTTCTCAGAAAACAAAGGCCTGTCCTGCTTTTACCTCAAAGCGATACACATCATAATTCACTGCAGATAACGTTTAATGATCCTTATTCAAATCTTTTCTCTCACACACACATAACTTGTGTCTTTTTCCTTCAAACACACACACACACACACACACCGATCAAACACAGCAAAGGTTGTGTCCAAGCAGAACTCTGGAGTTTAATCAAACCTTTTCCGCAAAACCAGAGAGAGCCCTTATCAAAAGACGTGATAAGTGTTTTATGAGATCATATTACAGTGGAATAAAAATGACTGATAAGATTTATGTGTCATGGAAAGAAGCAAGTTCACAGCTAGTATCAACAGAGACGTCTGACTTTAAAGCACTTTATTAGCGATCAATTTGAGGAATGACAGCCTGGAACAAACACTGACAATTTTTACACAAAAGAGGCCTTGTGTGTGTAATGTTTAACTGTCATGTTTGTTTGTGGTCTGGGTGATTTTCATCTGAGGTTATCACTATAATCACTACAGTAGCAAGAAAAACACACACAGCCCGAGAACAGACCCTAACGCCACTTGGGCTAATCTACAAATATTGACGCAACTAACTGTAGCTATTTCATGCCCTTGAGTGAAAGTGAGAGACTGATTCAAATACATGCTACCGTGTGTGAAAGAGCTTATTTGTGTTAGACTACATTTACATTCATTCATTTGACAGACGCTTTATGTGAATTCAAGGTATACATTTTATCAGTACTTGTGTTCCCTGGTATCGAACCCACAACCTTTGCGCTGGTAACGCAATGCTCAACCAGTTGAGCTACAGGAACACAAGCCTGACTAAGGATACATCAAACCAAAAATGTGTATTAGGAAATAAAACAACTGTGGATTTATTTACACACACACACCCGTCGACAGTACCTGGTCTTTCTCAGGCTTGTCCGAGAGGTCACTGAGGCTATTGGAGGTCAGGTTACGATGGGCCGTGGTTGGGCTACCTGTACATGTCACACATGGTCAAAGGTCAAAAGCTAATCTGCTGATCAAAACACTTGTGTAAGGAAAATATGATGAGGTCAGAGAATCGCTCAAGGTTTTCCCATGTATCTCAGCATACTTTCTGAAGGCCACTATCTGCACTGAAATCTCTGGGAAATTTTCCTCTGTTTGAGCAGCCAAGATTAATGAGAACTCACCACAGAACTGACTAAATAAGTGTGTGGCTTTGTTCAAAACAGAGCAGTACTGTACAGCCTAATGCACTGTATATAATGTGTGCAAAACACTGAATCAATGAGAGGTATCTGGTTATTATCATGTGGACTGTTAGCATTTCAATGCCATTTTGAATTTTCTAAATGTTTGTGTATTGTTGGGAAGAATCTGCCCCTTATCATAAAACAAATAATGTAATCCAAATATGCACTATGATAAAGTTTAAATCATCATAAATACATGTTGACTTGAAACATACTATGACTAAATACTTTAATATGTTTTCATGTATGTTTAGAAATCTTTCTGAAAGTTATTAATGTTGTTGGAAAGTTACAGAGGGCTAGATAAAAAGAACAAGCCCTAATCTACAGATCTTCTGTGAACTAGACCTGAATTAGTCTTAATCCCCAGCTCCAGATTAACAGAGGAACAATGTAGCATAAATCAGTCTTAATCTCCAGCTACAGACTTACAGAGAAGTCCCATGCTGTTGCTTCTCTGCATCTGAATTTGCTCGTCAGGTTCAAAGGTGGTAAAGCAAGGCACAGAGTGATCGACAGAACTGCGCGCTTCTCACAGAGAGAGAGTGAAAGAGGGAAAGAGAGAGAGAGAGAGAGAAAAAGAGAGAGAGAGAGAGAGGGAGGGAAAGAGAGAGAGAGACAGGGCCGCATGCATGTAATTCCAGACAAGGGGTAAAAACAAGAAAAAGAGAAACAGAGAAGAGAGAAAAAAAGCATTAGAGCAGGAAAAAACTGATTCTGAAGTGACATCTGCTTCATTGCTCTGGTTTAGATTCACTTTAACATTCACACTACAATGAGAATTTATCATGAAAACCAAATCAGCACTTGATTCAGGAGAATGAACCACAGACTGGTGAAAAAACACATCCTTTTTGAGAAGATAAAACCAGTGATAGGGAAGCCACTTTAAAATTGTATCTTCTGAAGCTACAAACCAATGATAACCTGGTTCATGAACTTCAGCTGCTCTCTGGTGAGGTGGTTAGCCAGTGAGCAACAGTACATGTTAATCTACTAGCAAAGCTACCTGTTAACTGCCTGTATCTGTTTTGAAAACATCTAAACTATTATCAAGCTACTGAAAATGTAATTAAATTATTAGTCACTTACATTCAGTCAGTTACCCCCAAACACTGGAAAAAATAATAGCTGTGTTGTCTGTATAGTAGATTATTTTAAATAAACGTGAAACTCAAATAAAAGTGTAATCTGTAACCTTATGTGATCACCAACTTTCAAGTATGTTTGTGTAATTCCCACAGAGATGTTAGAAAACGCCTATATGTATGATGGCAACCTTATATAACACGGAGGAGAGACAGAAAGAGAGAAAGAGAGAGAGAAACAGAGACAGGGTGATAGATTGAGCAGATAAGTGCAGGTGCTGAAACTGAGAGTTGGTGAAAGTGATACAGGGTAAGAGAGTTCTGTGTTACCGTTCTCCTGACTGCTGAACAGACGACTCGCGCTGGACACGCTTTTACCGATGTCAGCCAGAGAGCGCAGGTTGGACTTCTTGGTCTGGTGACGATGTTTCCGTAGCAACGTGTACATGACCGTGTCCTTCAGATCAGCCCTCAGCTGCCCGCTCTCAATCTGATCCTCGGTGATCATTTCTGGAAGAAACCATGAGCTTGGTTCTCACGATGATCATATACTGAATTTTACTCAAATAAAGGTTCCACTTAGAACCATGAAAAAAGTTTTATATTTGTGGCCAATGTCGCGGGAGCTTTTAAGTTCAACAATTCTGTTGTTTAATTCTCTTGAAAGTGGGACAGGACGTATCAAAGGGTTCATGTCTTATTCAAAACAGCCAATAAGCTTTAGTTGCTTCTTGCTATCCTTGGTAAGAGGCGGGTAGTATTACAAACAGAGAACGTTCTCGTTCTAAAGAGCATTTACTAGACAATATAGACACAGATGAAAGTAATATTTGTGATCTGCTACTGCAAGAGCAGAAAACTAGATCTTTTTGGAGGACGCTAGCATGCAATGACCTCAAAGGTAACAGACATGGGCTAAAAGCCACAAAACTCAAACTCTAATCTCATTGGTTCTTTAAAGAACCCAGAAACCAATACTCTGGTTAGAAGAACCTATCATCGCAATGTAACATTTCAATAACAAAAAACTGAAGAACTTTATAGAGATGTGAGATCTTTGATGAAGGTGCTACAACCAGTGAAGAACATTTAGCTTAACGTTGTGGCTTTACCAACAATCTGCTGTAGTGAGTTTGCCTCCATGTCCAACATGATGGTTCCTTTCTCAATGCAGTTCTTCAGCTGGAACAGTGAGTGGAGAGACAGCGTGGCCACGTGAGGTTTACTCCACCGTTCTCCACCCTTTTCCACCTTTTCCTCAAACTTTATCCATCTGAGAAACACACAAATAAAACCCTTTAAAATACTGAAATGAAACCAAGTAGCGCAATACTATGATGTAGTTTAGTTTTGCAATAGCAGTATCATTTATTTTGGACACACAATCTGTAACAATGGTAATGTCATGTTTTTCTAAGATGTTTAAAAAACGTTTTCATGTAACAGTTATATTACGCATATACTACTAATCATAGAATTATTCTACACAATAATCTCATATGTTCCCATATATGTTTGGCTTCAGTTTATACAGTTTAAACTTAGCACGGATGTGTAACACAAGTGAGGTGACTTTCTGACTGCTAACTAAAAAGATTTTAAATGTAATATAAGACTCAAAATCGTTCAGTTAAGCTTCTTAAACCTCTGCTTTCTGTTATCGGCTTACTCATGTCTTCCAAAAGTGGTCTTCGAGAAAAGATACCTGACCTCTCTACGGACACACACACACACAGATGTCCTTTAGAGCTTTGTAATCTTGTGTGGAAAGGCTGTTGGTTTGAGTTTAGCCAACCATGGGTATGATATCCGAGACAAAAGAGATACATACTCACAGACATACACACATACTGCAGCATTCTGCTTTGATATGTTACCTGAGATGCAGGTGAACCCAGAGACCCATGAGAACTGTGGTCTGGGACTGGGCATGCGTATACACACGTGCACACACACACATTCACACACGTGTACACACTGCATCTGAATGGGCCTTCTGTTAGCAAGTCATTCAGTTTAACATGATCCATGTAGTTTCAAATTCTTTCTTGACATGCAAAATCCATAGAGAAACAGTGAAGTCTTAAACTATATACTATACAATATGTATGTGTATAATATATATGTATATTTAATATATACATATATTATATACGGTATTATATACGGTAAGTCACATTTAAGTTTTAGATTGTTTAACTGCAGTATCGCTAAAGATAAGCCTATCGCTGATCAACAACCCACAGAATCCAGTTTGCATGTAGTCTGGTTTGGTTAGCGTGTCACCTGTAGTAACAACAGATGTTGTGGTGATTGTGGAAGCCACACAACATGATTTGCATGTAGGGGGTATTTCAGGCTCAAACTGCCCCCGAAGAAATGAAAATGACTTCTTAAAGAATTTACATATGGGTCAGAACACTGACATGCACACACACATACCAATACATGTATGTCATATGCATACCCACATATGTGAGAGAGAGAGAGAGAGAGAGAGACTGAAAAAGGGAAATAATTTGAAAGAAAGAAAGAAGAAAGAAAGAAAGAAAGAAACTAAAGAGTGTGTGTGTGTGTGTGTGTGTGTGTGTGGACAGTTGATATGTTCACTGCAGGAAAGAGCTGCAGATCAGTCGCTCTGTGTCACACAGGAAATGAAATCTACTCTGAGTAAATGAATGCTGCTTTGTCTTTCACCGACACTCCTTTTATTTACTTTGTCTCTCTTGTCGCGCACCGAGTCATTAAGCTGCTCCAACTTCACCACTCATGAACACTCATATCAGCCTGATATCATTTACTCCAGATGTAAACTCCAGATAGCCTCTGTTGTTAAATTTCCAGTGTTATTTTCTGCTTGCCCTTTCTGAGGGGCTTATCTACTGTAACAGCAGACGTGAGGTAAACACACACACTCAGGAATGTGTGAAATCCTAAGCACAGTCAAGTGCCAAGCTAATTTCATGAGCACCTGAAATGACGTGTGTGTGAAAGCTTCTGTTGTTTGAGTGGAGACATAAGAGAGGTCTCCCTCTTTAACTGCAAGTGTTTCTCATGCAGATTTTTGTCTGGGAACAAAGTTTGCAAACTTGACCGTGTTTCCTGACGCACCACAAGGCAACAATATTAGGCTTGTGTAGCGCTAAGAGTTTTTGACCATTAGCGCTGCGTGTTTACACATCACCTAGCAGTTTCCTTCCACTCCATCTCCTGGCCGTCGACGGCTAGAAGCTCATCCAGTTCGGTGAACAGCTGAGGTGGAGGTGGGCCGCTGTCATCCTCCCCCAAAATGAAGCGAATCCGTTCTGCTGCTGGAGAGACTGAGGAAAAAAACAACCAATCAGAATTGAGAAAGGTCACCTGACCGCAACTGATAGAGAGTTATTTTAGAGTTATTTTAAAAACTGGTCCAAGATTCCCAACATTAGGCTGAATCTAGATCTGATCTAGATCTGGAGTTTAATGACAGTCAACTCTAGAACTAGGTCATACAATTGCATTAACAAAAACAATGTTTACACTAAGGTGGGACTGTAGGTTAAAAGGTTTTTTAAAGTTGGACTGTAAGAGTCATCGGCTATTTCCTGTATAAGTTTTATGTAACTATGTTGAAAGAGCTTTCTCGTATATTTTGGTGTTTCTGCCAAACGCTGGCCAGGAAGTGAGACTTTATTTCCTGTACGCCAGAAATAGGATAGTTGCGGGACGGTTATTGCAAAAAGCGACTGAGGCGTTGTGACATGTTATGCTTAAAAAATTTCACAGGGAAGCGGTCATACAATGCAAAGCACAGACACAAGGAAGAAATTCCAGGTGACTCAGGACCAATTAAAGAGGCTGACAAGACACAGTTTTTGGTAATAATTACTGTTTCTCGCAGTCTGTGAATGTTTACATAAATCCACTTACAATGACCTGATTCTCTCAGGGGCAGGGTTGATTTTCAGGTAAAACAAGATAAGAACAATAAGACAGAGCCTTTCGAAAAGTAAATAAATAGTTTGTCTGTGTCTGAACAGAAACTTAACCTAAAATAGTGCAGAAATTCTTCCTGCTTGTCATTATAGGAGACGTTAATCTAGTTCAACACAAAGGCCTCTGATTGGTCACTGTAATTTAAACAGTAACACAATGTAAACAATCAGCCCAACACACAACACATGAAGGTATGTTTGTTTTAATATCTCAACTCATTCATTATATTACAAATAAAATTAAAACGACTTGTTCCTCCAAAAATGAATTTAGAATTACATATGATTGTAAGTAAAAGCAATACAGACTTTTACGCTTGCAAAGATACTATAAAGCGCAATTTATCACATCAGTCACAGGTGTGAGTATATGGCCTATTTTATTGCATTTCATCCAATCAGAGAGTCTGAAAAGGAATTAGGAGTTCAGATTCCAGGTCACATGACATGAGCCACATAGTTATGAGGTCATTCACTGTTGTGCGCTGGGTTACAAGGAAAAACATCTACAGATTTCACAAGGTTGCAAAGAAAACAAACGTTACATTCTCAGCACATAGTATCTTTTTTCCTGTACTTATTTTTCCTCGTAAGTTAAGTTACAAGAAATCTTTTCTCCTTCAGTGTCCTAAAGTGACTGTTCAGGAATAAATCAGGCCACAGTGTTCTGGACAGAGTAAGAAAGGAACATCCTTCTGGCTCTGTGCCTCCTAACCTGGGCTAACCGTTAATGCCTGGTTGCTAAAATTACCTGTTATACGCCAGACCACTAGCATACATAAACAAAGACTAGCTGCGTTATTACGATCAGCTGACCGCTACTGCTTAACATGTTGACTGTTAGACTGACAGCTAAGTCCAAATGCAAATCCATTGTATTTGTGAGAAACGTTTGTACGTGTAACACAGTGATTTGTGGGAATCGACTAATGTGTGAATTCTGTGCTTTTCAGGTCATTTGTTTAATGCGACCTGTCAGAAAGTCTGCCGGAGAGAGAGAGAGAGTGAGACAGATAGAGAGAGAGCGAGAAAGAGAGAGAGAGAATAAGACAGAGTAATAAGTAGCAAGATTAGTAGAGGGAGAGCGATAAAGAAATAAGTAGAGAGAGAAGGAGAGAGAAGGTGAGAGAAAGAGCGAGAGAGGTAAGGAGGTTTCAGGGAGGATAAGTGAAGATAATGGTGACTGTGCACTTGTTTTATTTGACGCTTCGCCTTTTCAGCCGTGTCACTGATTAGCAGAGATTAGCACATACAGACAAAGACCTTTAACTGAGGCCATTAGCCTCAGGTCTGTTTTATCTGTTCGTCTCTGCTGACTCACATATAATAACTCTCTTGTTCTTTATAACATCCTGTATTGCTCTGTGAAATATGGCCTGTTTCTATCCGGCTGCTCTTTGAAGAATGTCGGTTTGACGTTTAGTCAAAATCAAGTGCACTTGAGTTTTTACTTATTTAAAGGTTCACACAAACATTGTCAGCTGTTCCCCTCATGATAATTGATAGAATAAAAAGTCTTCCTTTTGTAATAAAGTTCATAATTTAATCTCCTCAATTAACAGGTTGATTTATGCTGCTATAAACTGATGATGTCACACATACCATATACATGTGGATAATCAGACACAAATTGTTATATATTTAATAATAAAATTATACATAATAGTCAAAATGTCTCTCTAGAAGTATTTAATAAGAAATGTATTGTTTCTTCTGCTACATAGACGTTGCAACATTTGGGGTGTGACAATCACATTTAAATGAGGATCTGAAACCTGCCAATTATTGTTTTGCGTGTGCGAGGAAAATATGAGGCACTCTTACTACCTCATATTCACCACATTTTGGCATCTCACAGCTATAAACAATAAATATTATGGCAACAGTTTAATCTGTCTAATATTTCATACTTAAGCTCTAATATTAGCAATATCAGTGGCCAAAGATTCATTCTTCAGATGTTAAAATATAAAAGAACAAGCACGTTGCATTATGGGTAATTTTTGATACTTTAAGCAGCTTCACTTACTGAGCGGTTTGAGGATGCTGGAGGTGGCATCATCTGCGTTCTCAGCATCTGATTTGTCGCTTACATTTTCTGTCACACGCTCTCTCTTCTCCTTGTGATTGGTCCGTCGTCTGTGTCGCCGCCGGCGACGGTAACTCTTAGGCACGTGAACGCCAATGTAAACTGTGTGATGACCTGCACGCAGACACACACACAATCAAATAGATGGAAATCAAGGCCGTGTTGGAAATAAAGACATCACAAAGTCTCAATAATCCACACAAACACACTGTCAGTGTTTATAACAGAAAGACTAAGATTTAATAATAGCTTAAAACCACACACAGATAACCAGATTACACAAAGTGATGTCATTCCTTTGGCAACTACAGTTACTGATATAAAATACTAACAAATACTGATAAAGATTTTTTCATTGCATATGAGAGCTAAAGTAGCTCACAACAATTAAATAGAAAATAATGAAACTCATAATAGAGAATGTGTAAAACTTGCAGATATTTTAATTCTGTGGGAATCTGTCAAAAATATAGATTCAACCAGCTAAGTTATAACTTTCATTTGTATTATTTATAAATATCATTTTTCGAGAGTTCTTTAAAATGATTTGAAAGGATTACACACAAATCTACCTCACAAACTGTGTGTTTGTGTGTGTGTTTTCCTGAATGTAAGATCTGACCCCTAGATCCCAGATAAACGGCAAAAACTTCCTGTCCAACTGACCAAGCAGGAAATGGTACAACATCTCCAGGAAGTGGATTCTGTCACAGAGAGTGCTGTGTGTTCTTGACGCACACAGTTTAATAGATACAGAACAATACATTTTCTACAGAAACCTTCACCATCCCTCTCTGTTTAAAATTGTGTGGCTGCTACATGATCGTAATTCAGATGCAACTGTCAGGTGTGGCAACAAAAGTTAATTTTGGTTACTGGGCACAGATGTTTAAGGAATTCCACACCAAGTGTGTGTGTGTGTGTGTGTGTGTGTGTTAACGTCAAAAGCTCTGATTTGACGTATCTTCACGTCAAAATCTCTGGTTTGTTACATCAGCAGCACCCATAATCCTCTTCTCAGACACAAATTACTACCACTGCTACAATAAAAACAGAAAACAGCTGGGGAGAAAGTGAGTCAGTGAGAGAGAGAGAGAGAGAGAGAGAGAGAGAGAGAGAGAGATGTTGAAAAGTGAGTGTGAAATTCAATCCACACTACTTAACACACTGTGACACAACAGATCATATATCTAATAGTAGTTTAAAGGATGCATGTGTGTGTGTTTCTTACCCTCAACTTCTTCCTCACACACATTTTTGATGTAAGATGCCCCTCGGTCCACCACAGCTTCATCTTCCACTCTGAAGAAAATAAACAGTGGAGAGAATAAAGTTTTACTCAGAAACCTGAAGACTTTACATAATAACTGTGTTTAATCTCGCCTATGTGTGTGACACGATTTGTAAATATGTCAGAACAATTTTCCTTCTGAAGCAGCAGCTGTGAGTTAACTTTCCCTTCAGCCCCTACTTGTTTATCAGGGGTGTAAACTTTAACCAGTCAGCAACTGGTTTTGATTCAAGTTGCCACATGTCTAGGATTGAATACAAAGTGCTCTGCGTTTAAAGAAAGGTTGTGAATTCTGATTGGTTCTTTTGTTTTCATATGGCTTCAATCTGGAATAGAGACACAATATATTTACACTGTATATTTATACCACTGGCCATCGCATAACAATAATAAGCTGTTGAATTATAAGCCAAAGTTTTTGCTATTGCATTAAAAGGTGTGAGAAATATCCACGTTCGTATTGAGACTTTTCCGAGACACATGTGAGACTAAATTTCTCACATTTTCTAAGAATCAAGTCACGAGATACAAGTCACCATGTGCTTGCCATTTAACTTCTGTCCTATCTATGAGAAATAACTGAGATGCTGCAGAGATTGTTCACAAATAATTCAATGTGATCTTTGTAACCACAAACTTGAAATCCTGCCATGCAAATGATAAACTTATTTAACAAGAAGGTTTGGAAATATCTCTTTTAACCGGCCCAGCAGGAACATCAGACAGATTCACGTATAAATATCCTCCTTTCTTTCCCTTTTTATCCGAGTGGGTGGTCAGCGGTGCTGATGTCACAGCTGTCCACGGATCTGACCATCTCTCTACATCTTCCTCTCTAACCATCTTCCTTTCTTCACACTCCACAATCATTTCATTCTTTCATATAATGTGCTTTCATGTGTTAACATTCCTATTTGCAGAGCAAGAAGCGTGGAAAAATTTATTGGAATGGGAAGCAAAATCGTGGTTACATGTGGGTTTCCTTATCTTACACTATCCGTGAGTAATGCAGGTTTACAAATACGCTATAATCTCACCATTTATAATAACCCATCACACTTTTTGAGGAAGCTGGAATGGAATTAAACATGAAAAATTGGAAAAATATTTGATCATTTCATTTTTGGCAGTGCACCAGCATTCTGTATTAAATTCCCAGGGAAACAGAGTTATTTCATCCCAAGTGGAAAACAAGAGGAAAGCGCAGACAGAGATGTGTTTAACAGATGTTGATGAAGTGACAATATCACAGAAATGTTTCCAGTAAATACCTACTGAAACAAGCCAATCTCATTTACTCTGAGAGTTTAAAATAACCGGTTAATACAAGCAATGAAAAGGACAACCACTTGAATATTTTTACTGTTTAACCCTTCAGCAATGGTGGATGTTACAATCGCAAACAAACAAGCAAAGGCCAAAAGCGTCTTGCCATTTACACCGACAGCAGAGAAGAACATTTTCTTCTGCCAGTATCGCATGTGATCTCCAGAGTTGTACAACAAGCGGTTGGTCTGACAGCTGTGGAACCCTCCAAAAAGTGGACGGTCTCAGGGGTCAAAGGTTATTTTGGAATCTGATGCCTAAGGTGGAGAAGTGGTTTATTTGACTGCTTGAGAAATCCCATCCCCCCACAGACAGGGACTGAACCTAGTTAAACTTGTGACATGACTACCATATAAAGCTGCAATCCATAACTTTTGCCTCTTTCTTCTTTACATCTTATATCTTCATTACATCTTTACCATTTTGAAGTACGGTAAGAGGCCATTTTAATGCTGATCTGTTATGTATTTGCACAAATACAGATTTTGTGCATTTTTAATTAAATTACGAATTACAGCATTAAGTTACTGGGTTAGTATGATTTTGGGGTGGAAAACTGTTTGTGAGATACAGACTCAGACAGAAGGACCCTGGGGTACAAACGTAAAACGCAACTAAAAACATGGCAACAACACTCTGTAAGTAAATTAACTGTGGGATTTCAACAGCGCTAACAAGACTGATCCAAATCCCTCTCATATGTTCTAATTCTTTAAATGTTATGGTTTCTGTGGGAACCAATTTGTATTCGGTTTAATCTGGTTTAAACTGCTTAACATTTCGCTTTTTGATTTTGTTGTTGCTTATAATTAACTTTGTGATCCAAGTAAATACATCACATTTCAAGCAATCAAGCAATTCATGGTCTCATTGACCAATGCCGTATCCCACAATGCAATGCTCTCCACTTGACCATCCATTTCATAATGGTACAATTACAAAACTGCAATAAAAATGCTACTTCCAAGAAGCAAAACTGTGCTAACTAGCATCTAGCCAGCAATAAACTAACTCCACTTCATTCACAACAGCCAACAATTGGCCATATAACTTTCTAGCAGTTAGTTTAGCTTAGCCAGTGTGTTAAGCTAGCATTTAGCACAATTGGAGGCACATGCTGTAGCAGATGGTGTAGCCATCATGGTGAATGGTGTAGCCAGTTGAAGAAGCCAGAGATATGATTCCAAATAACAGGACTGAACACCGGAGTCACTGGGGGGATCAAAAATGACCGAAAACAAACTCCTTGTTTATGGCCAGAGCTAAACAATATTAACATCCATAATGGAGTTCATTAATTAATAATAAGTTGATGCTGTGTTTTAAACAACATGAATTCTGAACAACTGTGCATGATTCATTACTGCATGTGCTTACAGACAGTGTTTGTCTTTCATTAAAAAGTAATAACTTTTCTTTTTTGACTGTTGCCACCCAGGCCAGACATATTGGCAAACAGAAGATCAGGTACATGTATTCTGACTACAGCGACAAAGTTTTAATCTCTTCCGAAATAGACTGCAAACACACATTCAGGTATTAAACAGCTCTCATGATTCAATTAATGAGACGCCGGTGAGCTCTTGTTCCAACAGGGCCGCTGAACTAAATTAACCAGCATGACTTTCTCTGTTTAACCGGCTTCACCAGAATGATCACACCGGTGAACCAAATTATACAACAGTTTCTAGGTGAATCAGAACAAACATTACCATGAGGAAAGCAGGCCAGAAACTATCAATTTATCAGTCAGACAGCGGAAATGTTTTCATGAAATGCTTAGTTATTACACTTTAAAGCTGGGATATGTGAAAATGACACCATTACCCCAGCAGATATCAATAACTGTAAAACTTTAAACTCACATCACAAATCACCGTCCTAATACAGACATTCTTTTGTTTGGAATGGACATATTCCCTTGTGACTCATTTTCCTTAGAAACTTGATTTGGCAATACCTGCACAGCTAGTGTAAACTACAAGGAAGTTCTACATGTAAAGTTACTGTATGTTTATGTAATACGGTTTTACACACTAGTGTACTTCGCTAAAGTCTCTTCAACTTCAGGAAGACAATAAAGGCCAAATCACTTGACCTATAGACCCTATCTGCTGACGTTCCCACCTTCAAGCCCCACATTCCCAAATGGTTAAAAATCTGATGGCTTCAGACAGCTGTTTAGTCTTAAGACAGCACTGTCTGTACTAAACTAAGACCCTTGTCCAGTCTGCATTATGAATCCAGCCTCTGGATTCAGGAACGCTAAGCGATGAACACGCTCCTCCTGGATCCTAAAGACCTAATTGGTTTTGACAGGAGCTTCTTGGAAAAAAGATTACTTTGACCGGTCAAGCCGTAGCTTCAGAGAACCGGTAAAGAGGGCGACTTAAACCAGCACAGCTTGGCAGTAACATTAGAACAACCAGAATGAACTCATCATATATATGTTGCACGGAGAACCCACCGCTGGAGACCACCTAAATCATTTCATTCAGTTGAATGAAACTCTTACAAAGGTTCTATAGCGGTTCTTAAGATCCTGTTATCCACATACATGGTTCTAGAGTTGACTGCGCATTGGTTCCTGGGTTCTGACTCCAGAACAAAGAGTTTAAACTTAGTTGGGAATCTCAAAGACTCACCTAAGCTGTGAAACACTTGTTGATGCGTTTGTTTTTCTAAAGGACCTTGTAATGTGCGCTTGGAACAGCGGAGACCCCCTATAAAAACATTAGACTGACAACGTTTTGAACGGTTAGCGTTGAAGTACCGTTCACAAGCTGTCAACCTATGCAAACGTTCAGTTTAATGTCTTTAATAGATAATAAGCTTCGTCACTGAAATATGAAGCGCTCGCCACACAGAGCGCGGATCTGTCCCGTCCTGCAGGATAGCGTTACACCTTTACTTTTTGGATAAGAAACAGGACAAACTCACTTCGGGAGAGACTTTACGCACAACTTACACATGCAAACAGAAGCAACGTGGATTTAAGGCATAAACATGGTAAAGGTTTCATAACAATAAGCGTACTCACTTGTTTTTGTCGCTCATTTTCACGTCGTCCTGGATCTGTGTGTAGCTCAGTTAGGCGCGTTCAGACTTTACCAAGACTTGTAAAAAACGCGCAAGTGCGAATTCACTCCAAGTTCAGTTTCTGCGGATGCGTGAAAACAGAAACGCATTCACTCGTGCATAGATTTACTTCTGTTTATCGGGAGCCAGAGCTATTTCACCGACTCGGAGAACTACAATGCATTCAAACACCCCAGCAGTCATAACGCAACAGGCTTGCAAACTCCGTGGAAAGAGCTCCGCGTCGCGCGCAAACCTGTCCGCGACGCGTTCGCCTCGAGCCTCGTACCATATTTAAGGCTCTCGAACCTCCTCCCGCGTGACGCCAGCGGTGGGAGGCAGAGACACGCGCGCAGGTCACAATGTTAGATGCAACCGTAGCCTGTACTTGCATCCTTAAAAGATGCGTTTCCAACACGAACGCTGCAGTTTAGCGTCAAAAAATGCATCTTAATACGGTTTGGACGTGTAAGTGGTGAATTCATTGACTAATATTACATAATAGCGAATAAACTGGAGTTTTATCAGAGTTATGAGAAGGAAACTTGAGTTTCTTACGACTTGTATCAAACAAATTAATATTTGTTAAACTAATAGAGCCTATATACTGTACATGCAGTTTATACACACATACAGTTTTAAAGTATGAGACTTTGTTTTGGAGTTTAACAAAAATGGATTCATAAATTTGAATGGAAAATAAACTTTTATGAATAAATAAAGCAAAATAATCCGATTAAGATACATTTGTAAGATAAATTAATCTATTAAGTAAGTAATAGTTTAGTTTTTAGTATAAGTAATTCAATTCTAGATACACAATTTGCCAAAATCTAGAAATCTTGACTGCTCATGAGACGAGAGTTGAAGTTACGACACATCAGGGATAAACTGTAACATTCCGATAAATATTCCTGTTTTTCCAAGTCTTTGTGATTACTGGAAAATACAAACAGTGGAAGAAAAGGGGAAAAAAAACAAGCCGATATTTGAACGCTAGTTCAATGTATTTGGCTTCCCCCCCAAACGTGAAGCATAACTAAACAAATCCTTTCCACAGTACAATTTTCCATGAATTATTCCCAGAATTATTTTCATTGAATTTCCATAAATGTTGGAACCCTGAAGGATAAACTTGTTCCTAATATTTCAGAGGTACTAACTTGTTATTTAACTTAATTAAAATAAGTCTGTTGTGTCTGTTTTGTTGGGGAATCAAAAAAAATCAGGAGTAATGATTGAGAAATACATCATTCATTGATGATGAGAAATTATTACCGTCAACATTTACAGAATAATAATTTCCTCATGGCCTGTTTCTAATGAAACGTGGAATAGCGCCACCAACTGATGTTTTGAAATATAGCCACAATGCTTTAAGCTGGAGGGTGTAAGTCACACTTATCACTGAAGGTGATTATTAACGTCCTATAGAATTTAATTCACAAGACATCATTATTACAAAATAATTAAAATGAAATACACTGTAAAAAAAAACATTAACAGAAAAAAATTCTCTTAAAAGAAGTACATTTTTATCCACATCACAGAGTGCTAAGAAATTCTTTCACCTGAGAAGAAAACAACAAAACAGATCAAATTAGATGTCTAAGTAAAACACTTATCTCACCAGAATCAGATTATCAAGATCAGGATTCAGACAGTATGAATTCAGAGTATAAACATGTTTAAAACGTGTATAGAGAGAATGACAACATGTTTGTGAATTTCAGGAATCCATAACACCAAAATTCAAGTGTGTGTGTGTTGCAGATTAAGTGTAATGCATGTCTTTTATACAAAGAGCTTTTTAAAGTGTATGTGCAAAAACTTTCAGTTCCTCTGTCTGAGTCTAACAGTACACACACACACACAGTGATATTTATAATGCCTGTTGGCCTCCCGTGACCGGTTTTCTTATGACAATATTTGTGTGTCAGTGAGTGTTATACCTTCTCGATCAAATCAGCACACTTGATTTTGTTGTCTTTGAAATCGTCGTTGACATCCAGAGTCAAAACTGGCACTTCATTCATATATTCAAACTCCATACTGAAAACACACACATTTTTTTTCCACATTTTAGAAAACAAACAGTTAAAACAAGGAACTAACATTTCAAAAACACATTTCAATATTACTATTTGAGTTACTGAAAATCTTTGGCAAGCATTTGGCATTGTCAAGCATTACGGCCTACACCCGTACATTAATCAGAGTCTGCATTGGCGGTGTGGGAGGTGGCTGTGTTTGGACAGTCTGTGTGGTACCTCAAGTTCCTGTGCTGTAACCAGCATTCATGTTTATAGTGGAGCTTTTCCAGGTATTCCAGCGGAATTCCCTGTTCCTCCTGTCGGCCTCGCAGATGCAATCGTTCCAAACACCTCTGTAACACAAACCATATATATGCATTTATATATCTATCTATCTATATATATATATATTCATGTATGTATATATTATACGTATATATTATACATATATGCATTATATATGTGTACTATATATATGTATATACACATGTAACAAAGTCATGTGTCTGATTCCAGCGGTACATATCGTAATAAAACAACTGTACTACCTAAGTTGTTTTGAATAAAAGCATTTGCCAAAAGTACAAATGTAAACGTACCTCTGGCTTTGCCCGCAGGTAAATGATGCCATCCAGTTCAATGTGCTGCCCAAACTGTTTGTGCAACCAGCTGTGCCAGTCCTGATAGATCGCCCATTCAGTTTCATTCACACACTCGCTTTCATAAAGGTTAGAGGCAAAGATGTACCTGCAAAAAACACACACGCCCTCGTTTAATAACATTTACATATCTAAATGGGGACAAGCTGTACCACAGACAATTGTTGTTTATATATGCAAATTGCTATAACAGAAAACATTTGCAGTTACATAATAAAACGTTTACTTTACGTATAGCATTTTTACAAATGAGGACATTCTAGAGCAACACAACTTTGTTTAGGGAAATTTAGGGAAGTAGCTACACACACACACACACCCCAAAACACTCAAACAAAAACAATTAGTGTTTCAGTTACACTCACCTGTCACTATACACAGATCGTTCAAAGAACTGCACAGGATTGTCCGCCTCTCTGAGCTTCCCATTGGTGGAATTGATCTGGGATCGGATGCGACTCATGCAGGCGTAACTCTGGAAGGTGTATGCCCAGCGCTCCGGCTTCTCATACATCATCTGAAGAACATTCCCGCCACTTTTCTGAGAGGTGGTTAATTCCTGTAAACATACACGTGAATTGTACATCCATGTTTTTCTGCTTTTAATTGTTTTTACAGTACAGGCATGATCTCAGCATGTGGACGTTTCTGAAGTGTGAAAACAATGAAATCCCTAAACTGTATTTTACCTTGAACTTTATTTTCTAAAACAGTTTTTGAACCATCTCACTAAAGGGGTTCTGTGCTCTGCAAACAGTGATATTTGCATACATCGTTCAGTTCAGTGAACAACGTTAGTTTAAATTTATTTGACATTCAAGTAGTGGGTCAACATAATTACAACATAATAAAAATACTGACTTCCTGAAACAACTGACAGAGAGAGAAAGAGAGAGAGAGAAAGAGAGAGAGAGAGAGAGAGAGACTTCAGCTGTGCTTCCGTGCTCAGCTGTTTTGGACTGAACCATCTGTTGAGTCCCAGGGGGAAACACTGTTGCCAAGACTGTTTCCATCACAGTAGTAGATAACAGGCCCATTTGTCACACAAGGCAATCGTGTAAACAATGCAGAGCGGCCCAAAAACCTTTTAGACATTACATACTGTTGCAATATCACTGAACATTGCACATACAATCCAATGGTATTGCAACATGTTTAAGCAAAGATGGCTATTTTTATTTCCATCCAAATATTGTCATTACATTCAAATTCACATAGATGTATCAGAAACGTAACCACATGTGTTTATCAACACCAGAAAGTATTTAAACACAGTTTGTTTGTAGTTTAATATTTAAAGTCAGTAAAGAGAGACCGTACCTCGTGATCATCGTGGTGAGTTTGAACATTGCACCACCTAGCGATGGGCTCCGGTACTACCTCCCATTCCCTGTCATGCTCCTCCAGCAGGCGAACAAAAGTGGATTTTCCCGCCGCTAAAGGAGGAAACGATGACTTTAATATCCAGTTTAGATGTTGTAATAAATGTTTTATAAATAAATGATGGAAATAACAAATACAGGCACTTAATAGCTGCAGGAAAACGCGTTTCATACCAACACGAGAACGTTTCGGCGGAAGCAACTTCCGGTACATGAAACACGAAGGTTTTTAAAGACTTTATAAACGAGTTTATATAAACTTTATAAACTGTCCGATGTTTGTTAGGATGCTTAAGAATAAATATTTGACAAAACAGTTGTTATATTAGACAACATACTATATTGGTATATTAGACACCATGAGATGTTTGTAAATCTGAAGTTCGCTTCGGAAGCATTTCTCAGATACAAGCCTTAAAAATGAACACAAGTCAACATTCATTAAGTCTATATGCATATTGCCTACAGTTTATACAGTATTTAATACAGTTTATACAGTATTTAATACAGTTATACAGTATTTCCTACAGTTATCAGATCAGTATACAGGTTTAATGCTTTTTAAAAGTTACTCACCGATGTTGCCTTCAATAGATATGCGTTTAATCCTTTTCTCCAGGCTGTCGTTCAGAGGGCTCGGACAAGCTCTTTTGGCTGTAGGAGACATTTTATTTTATGCTATTGTTTAGCAATATATACAAGAGCCTGTATAAAATAACCTTGTGCTGTTACAGTAAAACTGCAGACAGGCGGGAGATTAAACTGTGGCGCTTAAACTGTAGGTCCCGCCCAGACAGCTGCTTCCTGTACCGATACACAAACAATACATGAAGCATATAAACGCATAACTAACATACATTTCTTTATGGGTCAGTTTATTCAGTAAGACAACCGTTATTAATAGGTTTTAAAAGGTTTTTATTTTCTCTTTGTACAGCAAAAAAAGATGCAAGGGTTTTTTCAGGGTCTACAATTGCACATCTTTAAGGAATATTATGATTATTATACATTCCAGGGAAAATATATTCTTGTTTCAGTGACAAAATGCTCTATAAATATTTCACATAGGTCTGATATTAAGTGATTGGCACTTTTACTGGAGCAACAGTTCAAACCATTACAGAGCTTTTACATTCACCAAGCATTACAGATTTTCCAACTACCTTCAAAACGAGAAAGAACGGACCAAATAAATTATTTTAAACAGCACTAAATAAAAATGTTAGTTTATCAATAAAGCAAACAGCCAAGAAAGAAAAATATTAAAAATGGAGGTCAGAAATACATTTCATATTCACTTCAGATCCAACTTACAAAGATTTATATAAACACAGACAAAATCCTCATGTAGTTAAATTGTTCTATGAACAAACTTATAAGTACAGTTTAAATATATCACATAACTTTCCTCATCAATTATATTAAGAAAAACTAACAAACTAAATGTTTCACGCAGATAAAAGATAAACTGAAATAGTGGGAGTGGCTTATGCAAAACAAATGTCTTACCCAATCAGCTGTTATCATACAGACAAGCAACTTCACAGAAATAAGGCTAACTCTTAACACTAGCCATCTTAGTTCACCACAGCGTCTATCCAACTAAATCGTCTATGTAACATTTCAGCACTAGCAGTCAAAAGCAAAAAATAACTCAATTAGATTTGATCCACAGATCAAAATTATAATATGAAGAAACAGGCTAAATAAAACTAAACAGTATGAAATTTTTATGAACTAATTTTCTCTGATATCAGTAAGGACAAGTAATTGATCAGCATTGCATAGGAAAATAGTCTTTAGCTATTAAACTGCATCCTTAAGCTTTCAGTGTTACAGCGTTAAAAAGTCAAGCACTCTTTAGCACATTCACACTAGCCAAACAGAGCAAATATGCTAGTCGCAGTTTCCCACGATACAGGCACCATGCTAACAACTGGAATGACTGTATCATGTCTATATAAAGGCCTTTGCTAGTCTCACCATTTTAGTGACCACAAACTAATCGATCAAGTTAATAATGCGAGAAATTAAAAAAAGAAACTGAACCTTTTAAACAGGTATCAATTTTTTAACAAATGCCACCAAAAAAACAAACTGCATGTTCATTATGTGCGTGATATCAGTAGGTTTGATCCCTATATAACTCTTAGTATTGTGCAGAATTTTATCATGGTTCTCCTAGAAGGTGCTGTTGGGCTAAAGTCATCTTTAAAAGCTAAAGACAGGTGGGTAGTCACAAGATAAAGAAAATCACGGCTTTTCCTTCACCGTTTACCGTTCTTCGTCTTTCTTAGCACTTATCTGTCTTTAGTCGTTAGCTTCTCAATCAGTTCCTGAAGAGGCGCTAACTCCTTACGATCGATCAAGTTAAACTCCTGCAAAACAGGACAAAAACACAATTTACAAATGTTCATATGACTCGCACAACATATTCCAATCTTCTGAAGTCATAGCTAGTAGCTTAATGTGATAAACAGTCAACATATAAACTTTTCACGCAGTGAGCTGTAAACTCATTCACCACAAAGCTCACATATCCTCAGAAGACCCGGAAAAAGTCACATTTAGCTCTTTAATCATTCTTTAAAGCCCTTATTGTTCCAATCCCGCTTCATTGTAATTCCAAAACACAGCAGTTATGCATTCGGAAGGAGGAAAATCCTACATCTTGGAAAAACAAGCGAGTAAATAATGATGAAACTGAAGAGGAAGATGATACAGCACCTGTACGAAGAAGATGAAGTGCTTGAAGGAGGTGTTGAGGTGAGCTTCCTCCTGTAGCTGCATCACTGCGTCAAAGTGCTGATGATATATGTGAGCATAAACCCTGAACAAACGCTTCAGAATCGTCTTGGCAACCGACATGAAGTTCTTTGGGAACGGAACACCTGGAGACGAAGGTCAGTGATGGACGGTAACAGAAAATATATAATATATAAAATATAGAGGAAAACTGCTGACACCGTAACAGTATGTTGTTGTTTACAGGCATATATATATATATGTGGCCCACAGTAGGCTTGTGATGTCACCAGGTACCTATTTTAGAAGGAAACAGGGTCTCCTCATCCAGCTGGTCTTGAACCCACGTCATCAAGTAATCAATGTACTTGGGAGCGGAACACTTAATGGGTTTCTTGATGTTGGTTCCATCGGCCCAGTGATACTCGTATCTGGACACACAGGGTGAGTGAGGTAATGATGAGTGAGAGAGTGAGCGAGAGAGAGTGAGTGAGTGAGAGAGAGAGACAGAGAGAGAGATGAACTATTTTCTGTCATACTCACTTGGGTCCAGCTGACATGACCGGGCAGCTGTTCTCCGAGCAGAAGTCTGTGATGGTGCCGTACAGCATGTTTATCTGGTTAAAGAAATCTACAGCTGCAGAAACAAAACACAACAAGTTACAGAGCTGAACTCATGAGAAACTTCTCATCAAACATCACACTTCTCTTCTGAAACTTGTGAATCAAAATATCCACATTAAATGCTGTCATTTTATAAAATAAAAAAACTTTATTTGCAGTCCTAAAAATACCATAGTTTACCACTAAATGACACAAACTTCCCCAAACGGCATTTAGCAACTGTTGAATATTGCTTACAAAACTGGACTGTAAAGCCCACAGACTGGACAGCTTACAGAACTAGGAGTAAAATGTATTATATGAAATCATTTACAAGGTACACATTTTTTTTTTATCAGGACTTGCCTTCCCCTGGGATCGAACCCACAAAGTGTGTGTCAGTAATTCTGTACTGAACAAAAGGTCCCTTGGGACAGAGTGGGTGATTGGTGGACGGGTACGGCTCGGTAACATCAATAGGTCAAAGGTCAAAGTTGTTAAGAAGGAAATGAGAAACACACACGAGGCGTAACTAACTAAACATGTGGTCTAAAAGTACAGGCCATAGAAACAGAATGAATGATTTAGTTTGCCTGTAATGCATGTATATGATCAAGTTAGAGACAGTGTGTTTATATACACATAAAATAACTAGTATGATGTCACTGAGTTCTTACTGTTAACAGCAACCCATTCATTCAGATCTTCTCCATCAGGGAGCATGACAGCCATTCGCAGGTTCCCGCTGCCCAGCGTTGCTTCTGCATGTTTGAGCAGCTCATATTGGTGAGAACCTTCTGGAATGTTCTTCTTTGGCTTAAACGTCTTAGATGAACGATTCCCACTGAAAGAGACGAGACAAGGCAAACAAAAGGCAATCTGAGAATGTCTATGCGTGTTAAAATGTCATCAGAACTGTGTGAGGACTTATTGTAATGTTACACTGCATACATATTTCTGACCTGAGAAGCAAGACAAAAATAAAGACATAGAGATGCAGTATATCCAGATATCAAAGTAATCACATTTATCAGTAATCAATAATCACATTTATATAAATTAATATATAAATGGTATATAAATTAACCTAAAAACATCACAATTGTCATGACATCACATGTCTGTTTTGTGGTTCTGATGGACGTCACTTCTCTAAATCACATGTTCCTTGTGATCCATCACGGGAACTTAGTCATGTTTCCAAACGAAGTCATGCCACCATCACAGCTGTTTTGTAGAAACCAGCTTCCACGTGACTGTCTTCTCTCATATTAAAGTTATCAGTACATTCATTTTAAAATAAATCGGCAAAACAAGTCTTAAGATCCTGTTAGGCCATCGGATTACAGAATCAGATTAAGTAATGTTCTCCATTTCACTTCCTTTGAGGGTGAAACATAATCTTCAAGTATGTACACGGAAAGAAATTACAATCTAGTCTTCTCGTTGATAAGACTAACAACACTTTCAATAAATAACATATTTAACTGTGTTTTACAGTCCTAACATGCAAGCATAACATATACCGGTGAATACAATTACATTCCATGCAGTTTCAATGACAGAACACACACGTGAACGACGTACAAACATGCATTACATAATATATGCCCCCCATCACAGACACAAGAAATCGGGGTAAGTGTTGCATAATGGGGCAAGTGTAGAAGTGTAGCTTCTGCACCCAAATGACAAGTTTCTGTTTCGGGTACAAATACTGACGCACAAAATGATCTGAAGTCAATCCGGTCCAAACGACTCAACCGGTTCTGTAGCTTGGCGAGCTACGGATGTACATTTATAACTATATAAATTAAATAAACATATAAACAATCGAATAAATGACAAAGTCAAACTCACAATAAGAAGCTCATTTTCTCCTCTCCGGTTCCGCTGCGGCTGGTTCGGTTTCGAGAACGACTAACGCAGTTGAGACGCCTGACAACAAACTTCCCACCGCCGCCGTGAAGCCTTTAATTTTACGTGGATCTGTAAATGACGGGATGGCAGATGTAACTCGCAAACGTAGCCGCTGAAACGTGTGAAATGTTTTATAGATCTGTTACTTCTCGCGAATCTCGCGATTGTTCGTGTCGCTGACGTCAGACTTTCCGAGATTTTAGTTTATTTAGTTTATTTCTTTTGAAATTGTCATTATAAGCTTTCTGCTAAACCGCGTTGACCTATGCAACAATTATGTTATTAATAACTCGAATATAATATTAGCTAAAGAAAAATATTAACTGGAATGATGTATTGTTTTTACATGATATGTATATTCAATGCATATCTGCGTGTTTGAAGAAGAATAAAAATTGCATCCTTTTTAAATCACTGTTTAACATTATGGTTGAATAATTATAACTATATTTAGCTGATGTGTCTTATTTTGGTTCTTCCACTGAATCAACTGAATAAAAAAAGTTATGATTAATTTAACGATTAAAGTTGAGATAGAAACAAGACTACATCTAAAAAAATAAATGTACACACATCTAAATAAATGAATAAATACAATTTTACTTGCGCAAACGCTGCTGAGGCTGACCACGTGTTTAGTGACGCATAATTGGCTCCACCCACAATGTAAGGCAGACAAGGGAACCTCCAAGAGAACAGAAGCCAATGCAGCACTATGATAAACTGATATTATATACCAGATTATAACATTACGAGGACATCGATTGAAATACCCTTTTATAACACAGATTTTTCCAAGCGGGAGAAAACGGACAGCAATCTTTATAGAGGTTGGTTTAAATAATACCTGAATTTGCTGCTGCTGCTGCTGCCTATATAATACTATGATAAGAACAGCGCCGTCAGATCAATATTTACCCATCAGCCTGTGCATTTTTATTTAGGAAAACTTACCAACCATAATTATTTACATTGAAGTATGCCGTTTATAACTTTGTTACGCTTTTTGTGTATTTTTTCTAACGTTATAGTTAACTGTATTTTATTGCCATTGTCTTTGTCGGAAATAAGCGACGCCCACAGGCCGCCGGTGGTACTGCAGGTGCTGGGAGCTGTAAGTGAGACTTTGGGGAGTCTGAATAATTTATCAGTGGAAAATGAGCTCCGAGGAGACACCAGCTCCAGCGAAGACGGGAACGGACGACGATGGCATGTCCTGGTGGTACAGGTGGATCTGCAAGACAGCTGGTGTCCTGGGTGGCATTTGTAAGTTTTTGAATTTGTACCATGTTTTTATGGTACCAATGTGCCAAACTTTGAGGTTATCAACAATGGGACACCCAGGGTACAAATCTCGCATACAGGTGTATCAGTGTGTGATGCTATCTGAAACTTCCAGGAAGGGATTCTTTCCACACATAATCAGTCGCACCTTCAACGTTAAAGGACAAAGTTTAAAGGTTTTACATTTTCTATTCACATCAGAATTTGAGTTTGAGAGTTAACAAATGGAGACGTCACTTCCATAGAGACTAAGACGTACGTGCAGATTTGATATTGAAAGAACACACTGAAAGATCTGAAAAGATCAAGACAGCATCACAATTATCTCACTTCAATGGGAAACTCACTCGGAGATGCTGTAGTCATTTATAAAGCTCTGGGATGGAGGCTCCTTGCAAACACAGTTTAGCTCATAACTGTCATGGTAACACAGGTTTCATAGCAACAGCAACTTTCTCTTCTCATTCTGATCTGCTCATGTTGTCTCTTTCCTTTCTTCTATCATGTCTTTTTCAGGAATTACTTGCAGTGTAGATTTTATTGTTAAGATTAAAGCCTGAGGACCAATAACACAAATGTCTTTGTTTATATTCTGATATATAGTGATAATTGGCCTTAGGCAGATACATTTAAAATGCAGGCTAGACAATTTTCCCAGACATTTTTGTGACACTATATATATATATGTGTGTGTGTGTGTGTGTGTGTGTGTGTGTGTGTGTGTGTGTGTGTGTGTGTGTGTGTGTTCAGGATCATAAAATGTTTGTCCAATCATTGCATTCAAAGAAAATATCTTGTTTATTGTCTATTCTTGTGCTTGTAATACCAGCCTTTTGCTCCGTTAATAAAGTTTAACAATCCACAAGTGCCACTTTAACAAACATGCGTGTGTAACCCTAATTTAAAGCCTTCAACAAAACTATATGGACGCCCCCTTATATATTGTTAACCAAAGGCTAATTGTTATGTTAGAGGTCTATGAATAGATGTGGAAGCTACAATCCTAAATGAAAAGGTAATGACAAAAAAAATCTCTCTTACAGCATGTGCCACAATGGGTGTTTGGAACTGTGTGACAGTGAATCCATTAAACATCGCAGCTGGAGTCTGGATGGTGTAAGGACATAATTCAGTGTGTGTTTGCATGCAAGACTCATGCCTCGTTCATTGCTTTAAGCAAACACAGTAAGTGATGTATTTCTCTTCTCCAGGTTAACAGCGTTTGTGTTGTTCCTCTGCGAGGTGCCTTTCTGTTGTCAGTTTGTTGAGTTTGCAAACGCAGTTGCAGCTCGCGCAGACCGGCTGAAACCCTGGCAGAAAGCGCTGTTTTACTGCGGGTGAGCAAAACTCCCCGTCTCTCTCCCGAAACGTGTTTTCTCTCCATTACTAGGGTTTCTAAAACGTTTCTTATCCCACAGGATGGCGCTGTTTCCTGTCCTTCTGAAGTTTTCCATCACCACTCTGTTCGGCAATGCCATCGCTTTTGCTACGGGGGTGCTGTACGGCCTCGCATCCCTTGGGAAGAAGTGAGTGGAGGGTGTCGTCTTAAAAACTTCATTTTAAATGATGTCTTTTTACATTTTCTACATGATTAATATATTTATTTCATCAATTAAAAGGGTTGTTTTTGTATTGGGACTTTTTCACTAGAATAGTGGTATGTTTTGATTTCACAGTGATTTTAACTTTTTATTACTTCATCACTAGCAGTTATTAAAATACACTCAGACTTTAATGCACAAACTCTCTGTCTCTCTTTCAGAGGTGATGCTGTGAGCTACGCCCGACTGCAGCACCAAAAACAGGGCGATGAAGAGAAAGCTGCGGACACCACAAATGATTCTGTGCCGTGAAACTCCTCTATTCTCCCTCTCTGTGTGTTATTATCATTATTATTATTGTCTGACTGAAGTGGCCCTTCACTGTTTGTTAAACAGCGTATCTGTTTGGTAAACAGATTTACAAACAGTTTTATTTGTGAGATTTGACCAGCAGTTGTTTTGATTTGCGCTTTTGTGCATGTTTGTTTAAGGTTGTTTATTTTATTTATTAAATCTTACTTTTGTTTCACTTCATAAAAGTCGTTTGCCGTAGGTTTTTTCTCACACACTTGTACAATTTAACTAAACATGCTTTTCTGTGTTTGTTTCTCATTTATGAAACCTAGAGTTGAAAAAAAAACACCTGTCTCATCTCAGATATTAAACAAACTCAACACCAGCACAAGGACACAAGGAATCCCAGAATTCTTTGTTTCTTAGATGACAACATCGCAGAAAAGCATTGTGACATGTAAATCTTCTGAGGCACTGAACAAACTCTTGTTTTAAAGTGAAAACACGATCATTTGTGCTTCCAGAATTGCAGGAATAAACAAGTGTGTTGCTTTTCAGTGATGGAATGTAATTTTGCGCAACAGCTCTAGAATCTCACAGTCACTTTCGTTTAATATTTAACTAAAGTTATTTTCTTGAAGTTAGTAAAGGTTACTGGTTTTGTTTAAGAGCTTGTTTGTATGAGTGAAGGGGGACGTTTTAAAGTTACCCCTGGAGTTTACTCTGCTACTTCAGAAACGTGTGTTTTTCTGCTTAGCTTAGCTTTTTGTATCTTGCTACACTCAAGAAGGGCTTCTATTCTGAAACAAAAATGACTCTTGATTCAGTTTGATGCTGTGATAGCATTGCTCACTTCATCTTGTTTAGCATGTTTGTCAGTGGTTGTGCAGGCAAATGGTTTTGGCTGTTTCTGAACGAACTCTAGACAGTTTATAAAAACTAACACTCGCTTTCAAAACAAGTCACACCACTGCATCTACCTGAACCAGCAACAGTATGAAAGCCAAAAGTCAAAAGTCATTTTGTCCTGTTCACACAGTCATGGCATTTTTTCTTAAAAAATGATAGGGAAAAAAAGCAGAGAAATTGTTTTTCATTACTACTACCAACACTACATCTGTGAACTAGTTAGATAACTAACTCCACCAGCACACAAACCTGCTTTGTCCCATTGTAACCCATCTAAAATTAACAATGTTTCTATAACACAGTCCTGTGATTTACTAACTTGTATACTAATCTACTTCAGCTTCTAGTGATTTGTCTACAGAAGTGATTATACAAACACCTTACTGACTGTGATCATAACATTTTTAACAATGGTAATCTAGTCTCTATGACACCTCCTAAATGTGATTCCGTAAGTCACAATAATCACATAAATACATTTCTGTAAAACCACACAACCAGACACTACTGATTAAAAGGCTGCATGGGGTATTTTAAAACAGTAAAATTGTTAGACAGCAGTGATCCTGTCTCTCTGTGTTATGTATTTATGATTTATCATTGAACTGATTTTGCAATGATGTGTCACATCTCTCATCAACAGTTTTTTCCTATGTGTTAAATAAAGACCTCAGTCTATGACAAACATGACTGCCTGTATCTTTTGAGTTTTCCTGTGTGATTCATAAAGAGGATATAAGCTGTGATAAAGGTTTATTCATCAAGCAGCAAGGTTGTGTACTGCATTGTTTAACATCCTTTAGTTGTAGCAATTTTCACAATAATACAAGTAAGAAAGTGCTTTTCACCACAGTTGTGACTGCAGTATATTGTGTATATTCATAGAGTAAAAACAATGTCATTTTATGCCTCATTGTGAAGAATATAAAAATACATAGATTTCAGGACAGAAATGTTACATTGAGATAGGACAGGACAGAAATGTTACATTGTATAAAAATTACCTGGTTTTAAAAGCACTATTGTACAATAAAACTCACTTTGTGTGTCTGATAGTACAACTGCTGTAGTATGATGCAATGTCTATGATTCAATAATACAAATGATTTGAACTGTGACTGTGTCAACAATCTTGATTAGTAAACAATAAACAATATTCTGAATATTGTGTGTGTGTGTGTGTGTGTGTGTGTGTGTGTGTGTGTGTGTGTGTGTGTGTGTGAAATATTCTAAGTCTCTTAGGAATGCACAGAATCACAGATGTTCTCCGGCTGATCTGAGATCAGTTGGTCTGTCGTTTAGGTGCTTTGGGTTTCTGTGGAGTTTTAGGGTTTTTACTTAAAGATCTGCAGACCTTTAGCTCCTCCTCCCACTGTTTTCTCACCAGAGTGTACAATCTCATGGCTGCTTGAGCGTCTTGAACCTAAGACACAAACAAACCACTTTTTCAGGACCCTGCATACCAAGGTCAAACAGAGAGCGTTTCTTTTGGGTTACAGGTGAACAATGTCCTCAGACTTACAGATGAATGTTCACCACTCTGTACTTGAACGTTGAGAATCTCTCTGCATAACAATCTCAAAGCAGGACGTCCGCTCTGAGGTACACAAGCGAAGCCGCCATCAGTCACAGGTAATACAGTGTGTGTCATTTAATATGTTTAATAGACTGATCGCTGAAATAATACGAACCTTCACTCTCTGTTTAAATGGTTTGTATTTCTGTGTGTCTCTGATCATCTTCTTTGGATGCACCAGCAATAAAATCTATAAATGAATGACAATTTATTTTACAATTTATGCAGAGTTCTTTAGTTTTAATGATCAACAGGCAACATAAACTGTTGTTTATATTATATGTGTTTAAGGACTGAAGACTTCACAGGTTAGTGTTCCATAATAAACTAACTTAAACAAGACAGGTAAATAACAACAATTTTAATATTTGCTTGTCCTACAACTAATCTCATAAGACAGCAGTTTTTGTTACTGTACCTTTAAATCATTGTGGATCGCATGTCCCACTAAAATTCTTCCGTGCAGAATCTCAGCCACTTCCCTCTGTACCGTCTTGATGTCCTCGCCTAACAATCACATGTCAGAGTTTATTCAACCATCAAAACACAAATAACACTGGAAAAATAAGCTAAAAGTAGTATGATATTTTCCTGACCGTGTTCAATGTCTTCTGGCCTGATGCCGCTGACAGCTGTCCTGTAATCTGTAACTTTGTCTGTGGGTTTGACATATTTATCATAGACGCATTTGCCGAAGAGATTGACGAGTGACACTCGTGCTAAAATGCTTTTAGCTCCCTCAGGACCGATTCCCACCATCTCACAGTCCATGGCAACAGCACGGGTCAAACTGAAATCACCATGACAACATGATTGATTCGCCCTTACAATGGAGACATTTTACACCTTAGCACCTTAAAACAGCATTTACTCACCCCTCGAACCCGTGTTCTTTCACGAGAGCCTTATCTGTGCTTTCTGTGTCGCTCTTCAGTTTTTCATTAGGTTTCTGTGTGATGTCAGCAGCCTCAGACCCCACGGCAGCTTTGATGTCATCAGGGTGCGCATTATTACAACAGATATTGAGTCTATTGGAAAACAACGAGATAATATGTCAGCGTTCAATTCAGTTATAAGACACAATGCTGCAAAACTGCTTTCCTGAGTAAAGCGATACACATACTCTCTGGTTTTCTTTTCTATCTCGTTTTCTTTTGGTTTCTCTTTGTCTTTAATGTCATCTCTTCTTGTCCTTCTCCCTGCTTTGTACGGTTTTCGCCCCGTTGTGTCTTTTCCATTCTTCTGCTCTCCATATTTCTGTTTTCTTTCCGTAGCAGGTCTGACACCAGGGGAGGGTTTAATAAAGTGCTTGACGGGTGTCTGAGAGTCTTTGGAAAGTGATGCTGTTTTCTGAGGCTGTTTTTGTCTAACATCTGCATCCTTTGGCTGTTTGGTGTTTTCAGGTTTAGATGCAATAATCTGCAACTCGAAGGTTCAACCATGTAATCAAATGATCATAACTTATATATCACACGTCATACAGGAGATCAACAGGGTTGCAATGTTAAATAAACATTTTCTTCTTACCTCCAGCAAACTATTCCAGGTGCCTGTCGGTGGCAGGTTGATCTTCACAGGTTTAGCTTCCTCCTCTGACGTCTCTGGTTTAGGAAAAAACAAGGTCTTCTTTTTCCCAGGATGCCGCTGTTGCCTGTTGTTAGTCATTTTCTGAACACTGTCCTCGTGGGTTTTGGACTTAACTTTAGACATTTTAAGACTTAAATTAAGTCACAGTGTTGCTGAACTTTTCTTACTATTGCACTGACCCTACCGGCCCTGTTTACTTTCATTTTGTAGAGTCTAAAGGTCGATACTGGCAGACAAACTTCATATTAGCGTGAACAACGATTTAAATGCATAGAAAACATTAATATAACTATATATAAAAGTAACAAACGCAGATTAAAAAGTAGGAACTATTCAGGACTAACCCAAGAGACTCACTGACTGCAGGCGGAAGTTTGTGTGTAACAGTGATTTGGGTCAGAAACATTAACTATTGATACAACGTTCCGCTTTGTACAGATTTATTTACATGTTTAAGTTTAACAGGTTTAAATATAACATGTTTAAATATAATATCCTTTAGGGTTTTTCCATTTTTTTATTTTAGGATTTGAAAAGCTCAAACAATCCAAGACATTTTATATACAGCCATTCGTATTCATTTCCATTGAATGAAACAGTGCAAGAATTCACCATTACCACAGAATTGTGCATTGGCTTTAATAAAGTAATTGTATTATTTACATGTTAAAAAGAGAAAATATTTTAAACAATTCATTGATTCACAGGTACGCTTCATCCAAAACACAAACTTACATTATGCTAAGGCAACTTTTTGTGTTTGAATAAAAAACTCATTTACATTAGATAGTCAAAGATTAGCAATATTCAATGCTAATACGCTTGACCCTGTATGCGGATACAAGTTTAAACACAATCCTTTCATCAACAGTCCAAGAAATACATAAACAATGTTCCTGATTGTCTGCATGACTACAAAACACCAAATCTTCAAAAGATAAAACCATTCAACACACAGAAGAATACAGTGTCTATTTTTGGAGTTTAACACAAGCCTATTGTGCAGTACACATAAAGCTACCATGTTAAATTCAATAACATGCATTAAAAATAATAATTACTGTAACATTTTCAGTGCAATTGCATGAAAGTGTCATAACCTTTGGCAATTCGATTAAGAAAAGCACATTGCATTGTGGGATTTTTGCAGCATTGTCTGTTTACTGCACATTTTAGCACATGTAATAAGTAGTTTAAAAATATAGAAAGTTTGCATACTGTGAACAGTTTACTTTAAAAGTACACTCACAACCAATGACAGTGTTTGCGACAGGGAGTGATGAAAGGTTTTGTTACACAGCCCTTTAGTGGAAATGCAGTGGAATGATAAAAACGTACGCAAAACATGTTGTCATGTTAAAAATGAACAAATATCAGTTATTGAGCAAGTACACATTTCAGCAAGATCAGTATTTAAAATCATATTTTAACATACCCTGATTCACAACAATAAACAATAATCATTTGTATGTCAGTTCATAATTGAAATTGTTTGACTGTCACGTTTGTTAACAGAAAGACGAAATCTTGGTTAATATGTTGCATTGCTGATTATGACAGAATGTTTGTAGCTAGTGTTTACAGCAGTTGCTTAGAACTTCAATGTAGGAAAGAAATTAACCCTGCAAGTATAATTTTGTGTAATTCCAGGCTTTAAACAGAGGTGGCGAAAGAGAGGCAAAAGTTACAGATTGCAACTCAACCTATTATCCTTATTATGCACAATTTATCAGTATATAATATCTAGTATAACTTTCACAACCTCCGAGTAAACATTTCTCCTCTCATGGGCCTCGCGTATCCCATCACATCCTAACATAACATTTCCACCTTTTATCCCCACTGATTCTAGTCACGCCCCATCCCACATTATTTCCTACTGAATATTGTTTGTACCTAAAAATGCTGATGCTGATGTCACTGTCTTTACCACTTTACTTTATTATTAAAATCCCATGAGAACATGTAGCTAGACCTTTGTCATGTTTGGCCTTTTCCAGTTTTGTGTGTAATTGAATGTTTGAGGGGTTTGTGGGCGTGTCGTTTGAGACTACAGGGGACATTTTTCAGTACAGATTTAGTTCAGCTTTTCCCACACATAAAAGCTGCGTACAGACATGGGTGTTGTTTGTGCGTTTGTGTTAGTACACAGGTTTGTAGAGCAGCTGTCCACTGAAGAGTCTGCGCTTGAATTCCTTCCACAGAAGGCTGCGTTCTCTCTGAGAGCCCTTCATAATGCCGCGGTTCTCCTGAGCTCTGCGGGACAGGTAAGGGATGACCTCGTTCACCGGGCCGTACGGAACGTATTTGTACACGGGGAACCCTGCCTGACCTGCTCACACACACACACACAATTAGCAAATGTATTTATCAGAAAATCAACAAATACAAGCTTAGGGGGTGAAGTTGGTTATTGGAACACAGTAACTACTAACAAGGTAGCCTACAAGGTCCACTGGCTAACTGTCTATTTATTAACCATCTAGACCAGCATGGATAAGCTGATTACCAATAAAACCATAAATTGATTTTTTTAACAGTATTTTCCTTTTAACTTTCTCTTAAACAAATAAAAAGTGTTTTCAATGGTTAAACAAGAACATCTGTTCTTGAGTTCCCTCACCCAGAGGAAAGCTGATCTGGTCACACATTCCCAGCAGCTGACCAAAGTAAACCTTATTGTCTGTCGGAGAGAGACCCATTTCATTCATCCTGTACAGAGAAACACATACAGACACACCATTAGTCCAGATACTGAACAAACAGGTCAGTCTGCCTCTGTCAGCCACTGCCTGACACTTTGTGCGTGTGTGTGTCCAGACTCACTTTTTCAGAGTGAATTTGACCGTATCCTCATTGTGAGACGCCACCATCACATTTGCCACCTTATTCAGATGAATCTCCCTCAAAACGTATTCCAAACACCTTTTAAAAACAAACAATCATTAATCTTACATTCAAAACTTCCATCAATACCACAGGTGAGAGAATAAAATGCAAATAATCCCAAAATATTTGCTTTTGTCAGTGCATGATGATACATAATAGCTTTGCAAAGCTTGTAAACTGATGCACAATTCTTTGTCTGTGTTAATATTTACAGTTTTACGGGGTACCTTAGTAACAAAACAGAGGTTGAAAAACGGGCTTAGCAGATTGAATACAGCTGTCATTGTTTCTGGGAAAATCAAACTAATCCTTTTAATTAAGTTGCTATTTAAACTCTGCAAACAATCACAGACATGTTGGTGGTGTAGAGGAGTCGTTTTGTGAGACATCTGTGTCTTTATAACACTGTGGTTGTTTTATAAACATTTCATGCATCATCTGAGAAATGAGACACTAGCACCCATGAGGTTCAACCCCGAAACATTATATATATACATATATAACAGAGTGGACACAAAAGCAGCAACTCTTCTTTTACATGATCTGATATTTACTTGTGGTACATTCTGTTGGTGGCTTCATAATCGGGGTTGATAGGATCTTCATAGCCAATTTCTGCGGCGCGAGATCTCTCCTGGTACATGTAAGCGCCGCGGACCAGCTTAGCGCCGAAGTACCAGCCCTCCCGCCGCGAGAGCTCCACATCCACAGACACATTATCATACGCCTCCTACACACACACACACACACACTGTATTGTTATTGCGTTATACTTACTGACTTCAAATGATCATGTGATCTATTACAAACTAGACCAACAAACCAAAAATGAAACAAAATGACTGTCATAAAGACGTAAAATGGAAGTTAAATTTTTTGGAAGTTAGATTGCAGACGTTTGAACGCAATATAGCACTTTAACTCTGACCCAACAGACTAGACATTTTTTTTTTCATTTTAGTCATACTGACTCAGTCTGTTATTGTGATGATCTAAAAGCTAAATATGTGACCTAAGTGTGACCTAAATCATGAATAAAACACTTAATCCTTCACATTGTGGGCTGATAATACACTCGTCTGGGCGTGTGTGTGCAGATCACCGTTTTGGTTTATAGGTGGATGAGACTTTGTGTGTGTGTGTGTGTTTGTGTGCAATCTGTCAGGTGTGTGTTGTGTGACTCACTTTAAGGTAGCACTGGTACGTGTTGAAGATGTTGGGCTTTTCTCTGTTGAAGATCCTCTGCATCTCCAACGTCAGTCTGCTGATCGCCGGCTGGAAATACGTCTGTTCGGCGTCCACCATTAGCCGCACACCGTTCTCCACAGCATGCTAAAACGTGCACACACACACACACAAACACACACACAAACAGACACACAAAACACACAAAAGAATGGAGTTATACAACATAGAATTCTTCTGTAATTCTGTAAACACTGTTACATAACCAGCTATAACGCTCAAAGGATGTTTTGCTTTCCCATAAAGCTGCTTTTATAGACAACAGGATAATAAAACTAGAAACTGAAACAGAACAAGCAGAAAAAACCTCCGGCCTGCCAGGAAAGTCAACCACCTATTAAACAAGTACAAACACAATGTTTAATTCTCTGAAGTGCAATATAAATACAACTAAATACATAAACACTCATGGTAATGAATGAGTGATATAGTCGATATTTAGATATCCTCAGATTATAATTATAATTGCTTTGCATGATGAAGATGATATTTCACAATATTCTAAAAGATTTTCAGAGAATATAAATACACCAGATCAATTTCTGCTTTCAGAAACATCTAGCTTAGCAAATGTTACAGTATTTTTCATGAAATGCTGTAGATAAATACGCATTTACGATATTCACTAAGAAAAAAGCAGACTTTAAATATACAAACCTATCATCTCTCTAAAACTTTTTAAATCTTTTTTTTGTTTAAGTAAAACATGCATGTTTTACTTTCTCTCTATCGGTTCTCCTCACATTGTGCTCCTCTGTGTGTGTTTTCTGCTTATCTTCTGCGAGATAAGATGGGGTTTGTAACCTTGAGGGCCCATTTCAAACTGTTCAGAATGTTCTTTGAAAAATGTTTCAAAATTTGTGGTGGCAAAATGAGTCACAGTAAATGAATTCTCAGAAATTAGTTCATTATCACATTAAATTAATTAAAATGATGTATCGTTTGTTGGAATAAGACAAGCATCAGCTACAGTTTTTTCATGCATTATTAGGAAGCACTTTGCCAACTATATACAAGGAAGAAGATCTTAAAAATGCAAATTCTTTGCTTGACGCAAGTGTAACCACTCCTGGGACAAGTTCAGATGTGTAAACACAATGAAAGAGAAGACAAAGTGTTTTGGCATAAAATGAAGCAAGAAATGTGTTTGGTTATTGGGTTGTCATGCTCCAGGCAGTGCAGGACGAAGGGGCAAATTAAATGCCCTCAAACAAGTGAAAAATACCCAAAACTGCAAGTTTCCTGAAGTCTGTCTCTGGGCACCCATGCCGCGCCACAAATAAAACATTACAACCAATCCAAGGTTTGATTCAACCCAATTAAGAAAAATCCACAGAACATCTGTGTGTCGTGTACAGTGTGTGTGTGCTGACAGAAACTTAGACAGATGGACAGTAACTTGTTATAATTTTCAATAGCAATACATTCTGTTATGAAAATTTACCATGGTCATTCTTATTTATACTTTTTAGGTTCTTAATGACAAACACCGTAGGTCAAGGAGAGAACATGCTGCGTTTTGAAGGCAATACCTTGGCCAGAACATCCATCCTCTGTAACATCCTCTTCATCTGTTTCTCCTCTTCATCAGTGAACTTACTCAACAAAGGTTCCAGTTGACCATTCTGTGGAAATCCAATCAGATTAACATCTGAACACCATCCATGTTAACATGTGTGATTGTAAATGTGTGTGTGACGGACCTCCAGGTTGGGCACCACAAGCAGTTTGGAGATTTTGGTTCTGTCATTGATGAGACTGTTCCAGTCCAACAGATCAATAGTTCTAGAGGAACCAAAACAGAACCACACGTTCTTCAAAACGAAAGTGTAACAATGGAGACCTGCCATATTGAAACTGTTGTAGGAATTAAACGTCAACAAAAGAGTTTTACCCAGATGAACCCAGTTTCTCTCCAGTAAACCAGTTCTTAATGTCTGATTGCGCCCCGACTCCCAGTTTAATCAAACTGTCCTGTAGATGAAATGCAGAAGATAAATAGTTAATTTGAACAACCAAAAAAATGATAACTTACCAATATAGAAAAATATACTGTTAAGTCATAGGGACAACCTGAACTCAAACCCAAACTGTCAATAACATTGACTGTAAAACTGAAGTTCATGAAGATGCCAAACCTGCAGCTGTTCTAGTCCCAGTTTCTGCTCGAGAACGGCCATCCCGGACTTCCCTTGATGTGATGCCAACAGGTTGAAGAACCTCCTCCACTTCACCAGAACCTCTGAGAACTGAAGCTTTAGTAGGAAAAAACAAGATGAACCTCAGAGCTGTGATCTAATGTGATTTACTATAAAATGAGACAAGGAACCATAAGAGAGTTTCTTAGGTACCAGAAACTGCGGTCGCCCCAGTGCGGTCATCTTGATGGCCGAAAATCCATCAACAGAACTTCCAGCTGAAACACCCAAACAGAAACAGTTGAGAAGATGAGATTTCAGAAGGTTAGAAGATCCTGATACTGGCAGGAGACCATGAGAACAATGTTCTGCTCACCAGAAGCTTTGATGCAGTTGATGAAGGTCTCCATGTGATTGTCACACTTGGCCTCATCCGCGTAGAAGTATGTTCGTGCGCTGATGACCCCTCCGCGTCGATCTCCAAACTGGCGGTGGGCTTGGTACTTCTTCTCACGATTATCCATACCTGAATATTGAGATTATACAACAATCACAAAATCGATGCCTGAAATACAGATTAGAAATTCAATGCAAATATCTGAACCGTCAAGCCATCTGTCATCATTTGATAATTAAAGTCTCGTAAAGTTTCTCAAATCAAATATTAAATAAATGCCTTTTGTAACTCTGTTTACATAAAAACTTTCCTGGTTTCGACTTGATCACAACATTATCCAAAAGCTGTCAGAGAACACGTCTCACAGAATTTGTCATCAGAACAAGCTCTGACATGATGAAATATTCAAATAGTATTACAATTATCAGGTCAACAAGAAACACAACACATTTTACTTGTTAAAATGTTACATAATTTCCAGACAAGGATATTTAGAAGGTAAAAATATGCAAACAACTACAAAATTGGATATCGATAATGCTGGCGTTGATTTTTATTTTTAACACCTTGTACAGAAAAGTTATTTTGGTCTAAGGTACAGACTATCTCACATGAGCTTGCATAGTTAAATTCAGCCCCTTCACCAGTAGAACCCACGGTTAAACCAGCCTTAACCAGTCTGAGCAAGCGACACGGCTAACACACACAGACGCACACACACACTGCGCACAAACACACAAACCGCACAGACACTACACACACAGACGCACACACACACTGCACACAAACTGCACACACACTGTGCACAAGCACACAAAC
>JBAJNP010002733.1:0-45284 GCA_036877545.1 Yasuhikotakia modesta
CACCTGTCAGTCACAACATCATCACCTGTCACCATGACAACGATGACACGCCACATCAGTACACGGTAGGGGTTGGATTATTTAAATGTCACTTTATTCAACGTGAATAAATGAATGTTACTTGCTGTTAAACTTAAACATAAGTCTTATTTGTTATTTTTAATTCGGATAGCGAGCAGGATCTGTTCAATCAAATACTAATAAGCACATTCACAAATGTCGCAGACATATTTATCTTTATTGCATATCATGATATATAACATATCTACCCGTGTTTATGTCTCTATACACACTGTGCATGTAACTGATATATTATACACTGAACTTCCAGGCCTACCGATCGAATGCATGTCATTAACCGCAACAAACGGATGTAAATCGGCACATAAATGCTCGAGTGTCTCGGGTTTGTTCGTACCTTGATCAGATTTCCCTCCTGATCGTACTGAGCTCCTATTTTCGAGCCCGTTCTCAGCCTCTGAAACACGGAGCTCGCCGCCATGTTGGCCGCCCGCCGGTCACGTGAGGCGAGTCACGTGACCTGTCGTTCCGCGTTAATGGACGTCATCGTGTGACGCTGCAGTGAAATGATAACGTCATATTTATTATTATTTATTATTATTACAGACAAGTTACGACTTTTGTCATGAGGTATTTGTACTGCTGGACTGCGTTTAATGCTTTATTCTGTAATACATAAACGTAAACATACGTAATATAAAAGTACATATAATATATGATATACAGCATTATGTATTATTTATATCGTTTCGTATATGTTATGTTAATGTAATATGTCACATATATTTGTGCACGTTTCATTATTTTGTTGCAACACTGCAGTCCTCCCTCCATCCTGTTGGGATAAATAATGTTTATATTGTTTTTAAATAGGATTGTATTAAAATGTGCTTTAACTGTTTTCTGTTTAAGCTGAGAATAAAAGAGGACAAATGTTGCTAAAACATGGTTTTTATGGGATGTAGATGTTTGACCAGATTTTGGTAACTGGAGTGTCTGTAATATTTACAGGAAACATATCAGTGTAATTCATTTTCCAGTGAATTACTGCCTCCCAGGACCAAAGTCCCTGAGGATATTATTTACTCTGCATTTGAGTGTTTAAATGAGTTCAAGTTAATAATAAAGTACAAAGYGTTTAAAACATTACAAATATCTGTGTTTACAAACAGCACAATTGTATGTTAATTTAACAGCAGTGGAATAAATTCTACATCTTGGGTTAAAGTGATTTTGAATTTCTCTGAAGGCATCAGGACTTTCTGTAGGGAAAATACAGAAAGTGTTTTATACATGTTAATAAATACGCTTGGCTGTGTACTGCAAGCATTTCTGCATAGTGCTTTGGTTTGCATCTTTCCTTATTTGTAAGTCACGTCTGCCAAATGAATTCATGTAAATGTTAATGTAAATGTGGGATGTGTCTAATGTTTAAAGTGCCTTTGAAACACAGAAAAGCATCTTATGTATAACTACCTTATTTATATTTCTTTACACAGCCTGTTTCATCATTCTGTGGGTCTGTATTGTTTATGTACAATTATTGCTGAGAATGTGTAACTGGAATTCAGTGCTTGTGAAAAGACTTACAAACCAGGGCAAAAGGGAAAGTGGGTGTGTCTAGGAAGAATGAGGCAGAGGAAGAGCGTGAGGAAGGGGGCCGGCTGTAATGCATCACCGACTGCAGCTCTGTCCCGGCACTTCACGCACAACAGCAGAGCCACAGCAGAGCTTATCCTCACTGCCTGTGGCCTGAGCTTCCTCACATGTTTGCCTTCATCAGACGACCTGCACATCGGTGAGTTTTGTTTATTCCATTTTCCTGTGTCATTCCCCTGTTTCCTTTAGTAAAGAGCACACGGATGCAGACTCTCTCGTTTTCTCTCTTTTTTTCTCTCTTGCCATGTTCCAGGAACTTCACTTTACCAGCATTTGCTATTTTTAGTACAGCTACCATTGTATCTGCTGTTTATCTTTGTGTGATGGTTTTACAGTGAGGGCAGTTTTGCGTGTGTTTATTAAAACACAATGAAGACAGGAAGCTGGTTATGAGCGAAATCAAATGTTTAATCCATTTGGGACGTATTAGTGGTGATGGTGCCAGCAGAAGATCGTGTGAATCTCAGAGTCACATTTAGCCGTGACTCATGACTCAGTGTACGCCTGACTGCCCGGCTCTCCTTGTGCCTTAATGAACTTCTTTTTCCCTTTAGAGAATTTTACAGTGAAAACCTCTGTGCTCCCCCTATTAAACAGTTAACAAGCCTGTTTTTAGGTGTCTTGTAGCATCACTGCCCTGTATTTATACTGCAAAAGAGAGTCTAGAACTACAGGCAACAAAATAATGACGTGAAGGCTGTTAGGTCTCAAATCAGCAGCCTGAAGGATTTGCTGTCAGAGAGCATTACAACAATGCCATCTCAGCACCGAGCCGTCAGTGGTTAAAGAGACTACATATACAACACACTGTATGAGTGTATATACTGTATACTGTAGTCTGTGAGCTGTTTCAGTCAACTCTCAAAAATCTCTGCTGGTGTTTCTCTCATGCTGTTCTTCATCTCCACCCTCTCTCAGTATTACCATATAAATGGTTTCATTTCTTATTTCTCTTTACTATTAATAAATAGTGAAAACTGAGCTTTTAATCACTTCTGTTAATACACTGTACAACAGTCATTTTCTGTAAAGCAACTTTGAAATATGTATTGTGAAAGTGTTTTACAAATAAATGTGAATTAAGATTTATTCATTATTAATGTATTTTTGTGTCTGCAGAAACGCTGCATAGTAGAAAATGGAATCGCCCCTAAATTGTTGTAAGTCTTCATCTTATATATAAATTAGATTTTTGCTTATAATGTAAATAAACGTTTTTTCTGTGTGACTGTTTCTCACAGGTGAAGAGGGTCAGAAACATCTGGAAGCCATGAAGGCAGGAATGTTTCTGAGGAAGGTGAAGTCTCGTATGTGGAAACGTCAACGCCACTATAAACTTCAGGAGGACTGCAAAACCATCACATACAAATCCAGCTGGGCAATAAACTCCTATTCTACCTGTAAGTTAAATAACAGGTATTTTATTAAAGAATGGTGTGAGTTCTTTATCGTCCTTGTGATTATATAACAATCTGGATCCAACTGGATTTTATTTGAGCAAAATTAACCTCATGTATTCTGGTGTAGTTTTTTAAAATACTTTTTGTTATCTTTTATATTTGGTTAATTTTATTATTTAATGTTTAAAATTGGGGTTTTAAAATGTAGAAACAAATGTCTAACAAAACAACAACATCTTTTGTAGGTAAATGTCTTTCACTGAACATTATATTTACTGAACACACACTTGTAAAGTTGTTTTATTTTTGTCAGTCTCTGTCAGTGATGTAGAGGCGGTCCGTGAAGGTCATCAGTCTGAGACCCTCATCAGCATGGCGGACGAGTTTCCTGCTGATCGCTGCTTCACGCTGGTCTTCCGTGGACGCAGGGGAAACCTGGACCTGGTGGCTGAGTCTGCAGAAGAAGCTCAGGCCTGGATTCAGGGCATCAGAGCTCTCATGGAGAACATAGAGAACATGGATGAGAGCACCAGAGTCGACCAGTATCCTCATATCAGATTTCTCATGATCTATTTGATTAAATGACTAATTAGATTTGAGAAGCTCTGTTTTCTTTAACCAGTCTGCTCAGATGGATCTCAGAGTGGTTTTTTAAAGCGGACAAAAACAAGGATGGAAGAATGAACTTCAGAGAAGCCAAAAAGCTGCTGAAGATGATGAACATAGACATGAACGAAGAACACGCCAGCTATCTTTTCCAGGTGATCATGTGTTTTGCGGTTGAGTATCATTCCAGCGCTGATATGTTCCATCGGTTGATGTTTTCTTGCAGAGGGCAGATAAATCTCAGTCAGGAACGCTGGAAGATGAGGAGTTTGTGGAGTTCTACAAGATGCTGACGGAAAGATCTGAGGTGCTGGAGCTGTTCCAGGAGTATTCCAGTGATGGGCGGAGTCTGTCTCAGTGTGATCTGGAGGAATTCCTCAGAGAGGAGCAGCTGGAGGGGGAGAGCAGTTATGAACATGCTCTTCAACTGATTGAGCAATATGAGCCTTCAGACACAGGTTCCATCAAACTCTCAGTTATATGTGATGCATATTATTGACATCAGATTCACCGATTCAGTGGCTGTGAGAACGTTATTATTTACTGTTTATTGTTTAAAATGTTCCACTAACAACATAAAAATGATGTTTTTGATATATAATACTTCATATTTAAAAAAATACTTAATATTTAAATAGCCTAAATAACTTTATCCACTATGAAGAACATTTTGTGAAAAACATTATATGAATGTTAAAGGTTCCTTTTGGAACCATTCAGCCACAAATGGTTCTTGTGTGTTTTTAAGGAGTGAAATGGGACATTTTTATTTATATTGCATTTAATTTGTGACGCCCAACTATGTTTTTTGACAACCCAGCACACATTTCCTAATCAAACACACCTGATTCAACTTGTCAGCTTGTTAGTAGAGTTAGTAGATCTAATCTGAAATGTATCGGGGAGGGAGAGAGAATGTGTGGATGAAGGTCACTGAGCAGCAGTGAAGTGGTCATTTATTCAGGGTTGCTGCTTAATGATGGATGATAGATGCAGATGGTTCTTCCTGTTTTCCTGCACAGCCAGAATGAATCATTGCATGTCAATCGATGGTTTCCTAATGTACCTGAGGTCCCCTGAGGGCTCCATCTTCAGTCCAGAACATCAGGGTGTTTTTCAGGACATGAGCCAGCCTCTCGCTCACTACTTCATCTCATCCTCCCACAACACATACCTGATGGAGGACCAGTTAAAAGGGCCGAGCAGCGTTGAGGCTTATATCAAGTGAGTTATGAAAATCGATTTCAGTTTGGTAACAGCTGACTGTTTACCTGTGATCGCTGGATTTAGGTAACATCATTTGTGGAAAAGACAGAGAAAAAGACATTTGACAGAGACTTTAAGTTAAACATCAAATTCAAGTTAATCATTTATTCAGCATGTAAAAATTGTGATCAGTTAGTAATTTCTACTAATGTTTTAACTTTATCAAAGTTAAACAACTTCAGCTTTTTTTCGAAGTTAGAACAACTCAACACCAGACAAAATTTAAAATGAAATTGAAATGACTTGAACATCAAGTTTGATTGTAAAAGTTTAAGGCAGCAAAAATGCTTCCGAGCATCAGACTCAAACCTGTGACTTTTGTGCTGGTAACCCGGTGCTCTGCAGGCAGCATTAACTGCAGCACATCTAAACTGAATGAAGCGTTGTTGAACTTTAGCTTTTTATTGTTATTTTTGTGTGACGGTAACTTAATATGTCATGTTATTTGTGTCGGGCTGAACCGTGAAGAGCTCTGAAACGAGGCTGCAGGTGTGTGGAGGTGGACTGCTGGAACGGTTCTAACGGGGAACCTGTGGTTTACCACGGACACACGTTCACATCCAAGATTCCCTTGAAAGATGTGATTGCTACTATTGCAAAATACGCCTTTGAGGTGAATATATTATATATATGACCAATCAAATTCATAAACGCACACTGACTGTAATAAAGATCTGATCATTTCTGTTTCAGTTTGTGTAAAATCTCTGCGTTCCTCCGTTTAGGTGTCTGAGTATCCGCTGATAGTGTCCATTGAAAATCACTGCAGCGTTGAGCAACAGGAAGTAATGGCTCGATATTTCAGAGACATCCTGGGTGAGATGTTACTGACGCCCACAGAAGACACCAGGACCGCCGGAGAACTTCCATCCCCAGAGGTGAGCTCAGGTTAGCTTCACTGCTTTAATCCATCCACATAATAACAGATGTGTGATATAGATTAAATAATAATGGATGTTTTTGCTCATGGACAGAAATGGGCACTTTATTGTAAACAATTAATGCTGAGAAATTCATAAATGACATTTAAATAAAATTTCTTTTTTGAACACAGTGTTCATAAGATTTATAGTGTTTATAAGTTTATAAAATTTTATATTAAGGTTTATAAGATGTTTTTTTTTTTTCTCTGCTGGGATAAGAGATGGTATTTTTATAGAAAACACATTAAATGTAATTTCACACAAATCTATAGGGTTGCATCTATATATTTATCTTGTCAAGCATGTAATTCTTTAAGGCACTTAAGATGAAAGTCCTGCTGAAAGGAAAGAAGATTGAAAGCGAGTCGGAACACGTCACCGGTGAAGTGAGTGATGAGGACGAGGCAGCAGAAATGAACAAAGACAATCAAACAGCAGACGGCCCACCAACCAATGGGAAGGTACCACCACAAATAACCAGATGACCAATCAGACGCTGTTTTCTGGTCCGGTGTTTTAGACGTTGTCTTTGCTTTAGGAAATGAAGCAAAAGCTATGCAAAGAGCTTTCAGACCTCGTGTTCTGTAAGAGTGTTCATTTCCACGGCTTACAGCATCCCTCCAGCTCCTGCAAACCTTATGAGATGTCATCTCTCTCTGAGTCTAAAGTCCGTAAATATTCCAAAGAAGCAGGTCAGGAAAACTTTTTTATATTAGCCCGATAAAGAGGCATCATCATCATTATTGAGCGCGTTTCATTGTGTGTTTCAGTTGAATGTTTTCTGCTACAGTTCTTTTAAAAACCCCCTTTAAACAACCATATGAACACCCATTTTCTCTCTCTTTCTATATATATGATTAAATAATATCATCGAATAATTACATTTGTGTATAATGGATTCCCATCAAAATCGATTTTTCCCATTTCTATACACATCAGGCTCTGAATTTGTGCTGCACAACACCAGGCAGTTGATCCGAGTGTATCCCAGCGGAATAAGGACAGACTCTTCAAATTACTGTCCGCAGGACATGTGGAACATGGGATGCCAGATTGGTGAGTATGATGGAATCTCATTATGCCATAAGTGAGAAGCCAGTAGCGAGAGACAAACCCTGTGAAAGTTTTTAGCACTTCAGGCAGCGTAAGAGGGATAATGTGTTGTAAAGTGGAAAGATCTTCTGCAATAAACTGTAATGCACTTTCACAGTGGCATTAAACTTCCAGACAGCTGGAATGGAAATGGATCTTAATGATGGGCTGTTTAGTCAGAATGGACGCTGTGGCTACGTCCTAAAACCTGAGATCCTCCGCATCAGAGAGAGATGTTTTCACCCTGACAGACCACAGGAGCGAGAGGCTTATCATTCTTTACGGTTCTCTGTGAAGGTATTAAATCTCATTTCTTCCCCCCTTTTGATGTTTTATACTGATTTTTCTTTTGTTTTTTTTAGGTTATTAGTGGCCAACAGCTCCCCAAAGTAAATAAAAAAGAATGGTCCATTGTAGACCCATTTGTAAGGGTGGAAATTTATGGCGTTCCTCTGGACCAAACCAAACAGGAGACCAAATACATAGAGAACAATGGTGAGGAAGTAAACGAATGCTGTGAAGCAACGCCGTATTAGAGAGACATGAAAGTTCATGAAATAAATATGAGTGCTGGCATTGATTTTCTCTGTGTTTTACCGGCTCAGGATTTAATCCATGTTGGAATGAAACGCTGCAGTTTACAGTCCACACCCCTGAGCTGGCGCTGGTGCGGTTCGTAGTGGAAGATTATGATAAAACCACTAGGAACGACTTTATAGGACAATTCACTCTTCCTTTCTCCTGCATTCAGCCAGGTAGGCGTGTGTTTAAAACGGTGTCAGGCCAATATAACAGAAAACAATATTGCCCCAGGCCTGTATTCTAAAACTATTCAGAATGAAAAGTAACAACATAACTTGTTTTTTCAGGCTATCGTCACGTGCACCTGTTGTCAAAAGACGGAACAAGTATTTGTCCATCTTCCCTGTTTATTCATATTAAAATCACAGAGATGTGATTTCAAACCCCCAACGGTTTTATCTACAACACTGTAGCAAGTAAAAGCAATCATGAATAGTGAATACTTGACAAAACAAATCTGTAGTTTGTTGACTAGAACTGAAATTGTTTGAACAAAACATTTTAAGTGTATTATAGTTGCTTGGTGTGAGTTGTGCCTTCTTAACAATCAAAAAACAGAAAACGATGCAAAAAAGCTTTAACATATGCAAATTGTACCATGTATTTGTATTTATGCAATATAAAGTAATTTATGCAATATAAAGTAAAACAAGATAAAAGTAGCAATACATAGTAAACTGCATTTTATTAAATGTTATATACAGCAAACAGGACAAAGTATCTTGTGAAGTTATTTAAGGTCATCTGAATGTATATAAATAAAGCATGATGGCAGTGCCTTTTTTAAATGACCAAAATGACGTTTACTTTACATTATTCTCACAAACTCCCTGTATGTATTAACATGCCTGGGTTCCTTTTAAAAACAACAACAGTTTTTTCTTTTAAAAGAATAAATACATACATTCCAAAAACGTTTATTCAGTCTGATTCCCATGAACATTTTAGGTTTGCATGTGAAACTTCCACATGTTCTAAATGTTCTACATGTATGCAGACAATGTCTATGTGTGTTCTGTTGTCTGTGTTTCACTCAACACAGTTTTCCCATCTTGTTGTCTCTCTTCTTGGCTAATCCAGTCCTTCTGTGTAAGTGTGCTAGATGCCTCTGGCTCTTTCCCCACACCGCTCTGCGCCGGCTGGTCAGGGTGGTGTCTCTGAAGGTGCTTTACAACCTGAAATTTCTGTTTGGCCCTGTAGGGGCAGTGGAGGCAGTGAAACGGCAGCCGATTGGTGTGGGACAGGAAATGATGTCGAAGGCCTGCAGGCCAGCGAAACGCCCTCTGGCAGACGGAGCAGACGTAAGGCCGTTCCTCGCTGTGCTTCCTCTGGTGAGTCTTCAGCAGGAAACGCGTCTTAAACGCCTTGCCACATTTCTCGCAGATGAAGGAGCGTGCGTCTCTGTGTCGCGTCTCCTGGTGGATGCGCAGGGCGTCTGCACGGTTGGTGCGGTACTCGCAGTCCTCACATGAATACGGTTTGGCTCCTGTTGAAACGCAGAGGAGAATAAACGCATCAGTGCTTGCAGCGACAGTTACAGAAACAGTCATTTACTGCGGTTCTGCAGGTGCATACCTGTATGTTTTGTCATGTGATACTTCAGCTGGTTCACCCATTTGCATTTATAGCCACATTCTGGGCAGAGATACTTGCGTTCCTCCATGTGAATTCGCATGTGGTACTAGAAAAAGAAAAGCAAATTAATTAAAAGGAAAATTAAATTTTAAAGAGATACATTTTTAAATACATTTTAAAGAGGGTAGCAACAGCTGAAAATGGCTCATACCTTCAGTCGTGAGGGATCCGCGCAGGCGTAGCTGCACTTCTCGCAGCGGTAAGGCTTCTCCCCTGTATGAATTCTGATGTGCCACGTGATCTTCTGTTTATTCCTGGTGGAAAACTCACACTCAGTGCACTTGAACAGGCAGGTTCCTCCGTGTGATCGCACATGCTGGTCAAACACCACTTGGTGGATGCAGGAGAAACCGCAGACATCACACTTCAGGCTTTTATTGGCAGCTGGACCATCTTCGTGCTCATCTAACATGTGCTGGACTAGAAGGAGCCTTTTATGGGTGCTGAAAGAACAAACCGGACACTGATGGGTGACTGAGATCTTGCTTTGTTTGTTTGGACCAACCTGAGCACCAGAATCTTCTTTTGAAGCACCGTTCATGATGTCTGAATGGTCCCGCTGCAGATGAGCTCTGAGAGCTGCCTGACGGTTGCAAGAAAAGCTGCAGTAAGAACAAGACAGGCTGTTAGTCTCTGGATGAACACGGTTGCAGTGTTGCTTGAGGGCAACGTCTGAGCTAAAGCGTGCATCGCATTGGCTGCAATGGTGGTTTAGGTCACCGGTGTGGCAGCTCAAGTTGTGGCGGCTGATGTCATTGAAGTTGTATGCTTTATAGTCGCAAAAAGAACAGAAATGCGTCGCCTGTTTGTCATGGATGCGTTGATGGTGCAGACGTAGTCGAGATGTGGTGCCAAACGTTTGACCGCACAGATGGCAGCGATGCCTCCCAACACCTGTGTGCATCGACTCATGAGCCTCCAGACGGTAGCGTCGTATCGTGCTAAACGAACAGAAGTGACACTGATAAGGTCGGACGCCCTCGTGTTTCACAGCAACGTGCTGCGTCAGGCAGCGCTCCTGTTTGCAGGTAAAGGAGCAAAGCTTGCACTGAAGTCTGCCAGATGATTTTTCTCTAGCAACATTTTTGTCCTTCTTGTGACTTAAAGTGTGATGTTTTAAAGATCTTACTGATTTAGCCACAAATGAACAGTGTGCACACTGCAGGTCACCTGGTTTTAAACAACCCTTTGTCTCGTGATTTGTTAAAGCTCTTCTCTGATGACACACAAAGGTACAGTTGGGGCAGGAGAATCGAGGTTTGGGGTCTAGCGGTCTCTCTTCCTCTGCTGAGGAAACCTCTCCATCTTCTTCCTGATTATAATCTGAGTCACTGGGATTGTCCTCTAGCTCAACCTGCTCATCTCTAGTGTGCACACTTCTGCTGCATGCTGTGCAATGACGATCTATTGTGACTTTCCTTACAGATGAAAAAGTACATACTTTGCAAGTATACCTACCACCATCTTTACTGTAGCCTGAGATCTCATCATCATTTCTACTCTCAGGAGTCAGCTGCCTTTCTTGTGATGTGCTTTCAGCTACAGTGACCTCAGTAGTTTTGGGTTGCTTAGCTACGGATCCTAATGCACAATGAGTTTTATTAGTGCCCCTGTTTGATTTACTCTTGATAACCTGATCATGTGCATCACTCCCTGCTGCATCACTCCCTGCTGCATCACTCCCTGCTGCATCACTCTCAGCTGCAACACTCTCAGCTGCAACACTCTCAGCTGCAACACTCTCAGCTGCAACACTCTCAGCTGCAACACTCTCAGCTGCAACACTTCCTGCTGCATCACTCCCTGCTGCATTACTCCTGGAAACTGCCTGCCTATCTGCAAAGATAAACTTTGTGGCACGCTGCAGTGACCGGCACTTCCTGAGGCGATGGGTGTTCAGGGAACGTTGCTGTTTGAACTGCATGCCACAGTCTTGGCAGCGTAGTGCTGCTTTCATCACCTGGCAGGATGCTCTGCTGTGCCGGATTAATGCTGCATGCTTTTTGGTCACATAGGAACAACGACCACACCTGTACATGTTGTCTTGTGTCTGGATGACAAGCATCTGCACTCTGCCCTCTAACACAAGAGCTTCAGCCTGGTCCTTGTCCTGCCTTCTCATGACCTGCAGACGAGTCTCAGAAGCTGAAGGTTCTACAGAAGAGCTGGACATTAGGATCTGATGATTTGTCTCACTTCCTGTGACTAGTGATGGATCTTCAGGGTCACTTTGCTCCTCACAATAAGCTGTACCGTCATCATCGTCCTCTGCTGGTGGCTGCAGGGAGGATGCACCACGGCCTCCAACTGATGCTGCAAAAGGTGCATTTCTTGCGTTTGTGGTCTCAGCAGGCAAGAGTGTGGTTTGTGTGTTATCTCTGCTGTTTGAAGTGAATTGTTGGGTGCCTTTCTGTTCTTCATTAGTGGAACTTGGATGTTCTTCAGGAAGCTTAGATGAATCTTCTCTGGCAGAGGCAATTCCAGTTGCTCCAGCAGTGGTTGCTGTTGGTTCATCCTCATTGTTACTGACAGGGACATTTTGTGAGTCATCTGCAGGCATTCTGGCTTGTTTTGTATTACAGTTATATGGTAGCCCTGCAGTCTGAGATGCTGTAGTTTTGGAGAAAAAGTTCTGTGTCAGATCAGTGGAGTTTTGTTCCTTTTCTTTCTCTGCATACCTCTCAAGCCACGCCACATCTCCAGGAACATATCCGTGGCTTTTCTTTTTGTGCAGGAAGAGCCCCGTGTTGCTAAACGTGGTGTAGTGACACAGCGCGCAGCGGAACATGCGTGTGCGCGTGTGCCTGCAGTTCTCATGGCTATGCAGAGCTTGGCGATACTTTGTTGTGTAAGGGCAAAACTTGCACTGGTAAACTGGAGGTTGGATTTCAGCATTTGCGCAGTGCTTCAGCTGCATGTGTCTGCGCAGTTCAGTCTTTCTCTTGCAGGAGTATGCGCAGACCTCGCAGATCAGAGACTTGTCCTGGTGACGGAGTTTGTGGCTGTTTAGTTGGTCGATGCGGTGGCAGCGGTACGGACACTGATTACACTTGTACCTGAGAGAGATGAGACCTGCATCAGTAAATTGGGTTTACAGCAGATTTTAGTTACATTGTAGGTTTATTAAATAAACAATTGAGAACAATACCTCAGATCTCCTGTGTGCTTCCGCATGTGGACGCTGAGGTAGTGTTTCCATTTCGTGACATAGCCACATTCTGAGCACATGTGCTGCTTGTCAGCGGAGTGTGTTAGCATGTGCTTTGACAGGTACGTCTCGTCACGACATCTGAAGTCACACAGTGAACATTTGTGGGGTTTCTCGCCTGTAAATACACGTTTAATTTATTCAGTAATTAATGAATCACCACACAGAAAGCATTAACATAATTCACATAATATCTGTGTTCTCAAAATGTTCTCCTAAATTTATTTAAAAAAAAGTAATGTTAAAGTTAAGTTAAAGTAATGCTTGTAGAACATTTCAGAACAAGTTAAATATGTGTGTGTGTGTGTGTGTGTGTGTGTATATATAAAATCAAAAATGTTATTCTTAAGTAACAGAATTGAATAAGGTTTAAATAATGTTCCATTTTACCAAGTAATAACTTTAATAGAATGTCTAAAAACTGGACATTTTAAATGTCAGTTTGGCTTAATTTAAAATCAACATACAAGAAAGGCAAAAGTTACAGATGCTTTAAAACTGAGATTTTTTTTGTTAATGAATGTCATGTAAGTACATTTAAAATCTACATTACAAGCATCATGGGGTTTCTTTCTTCATACAGCTTACATGTGGTGCTACAGAAATTGGTTACAATGAAATATCTACGGTTTTGAAACGAAGCGTGTATCTTACCAGAGTGCATGAGGATGTGTCTTTTCAGGACCCGTTTGTGAGCCGTCACAAAGCTGCACTGTGAGCACTGGTGCGTTTTCTCATTGGCATGAAAGTGGCCAACGTGTTGATCAAACTCGATAGGGTTGAGGGTGGAGAAAGGACAGAAGCTGCAGGTCAGCTGGTGTTTTCCCGCATGTCCCTGACGTTTGTGCTGCAGAAAGCGGCTCTTGTTTGAGCAGGAGAAGTCACAGTGCGGGCAGTGATAAGCCTGATGCGTGCGCAAATGTTTCTGCATGTCTTCTTGGCTCCCGAAAACGGCACCACAGGAATGATGCTGACACTCGACGGCCTCAATTCTGTGAGCCTCCAGCGTGTGTTTCTGAAGCTTCTTCTTCTCCGTACTCTGAAACGAGCAGCTCTTGTGAAAGCAGAGGAACGGCTGCCCCTTTTGTGTCTTGTTGTGGGACTTCATGTGACTCTTTAAAGCCTGACTCTGACTGAAGTTCTTTTGGCAGGTCGGGCACTTAAACGGCTCTGCACCGTGAGCATCCTCCCCTTGTTGTCCATGCACACTAGCGAGGTGTCGGCGCAGGGAATTGCGCTCCACAGCGGCGTATTCGCACATGTGGCACCGGTGGAGTTTCTGTCCGCTCTCTCTCAGCATGTGGACGCGGAGTTTACTCTTACTGGTGAAGTAATGTTTGCAGGTGGGACACTGCAGGGAGGGATCGGGGAAGTGAAGACGCATGTGCTCCATCAGATGAGAGCGAGACTTAAAACACCGCCTGCATTCGGAGCAGATGTGTGTGCGGAACATGTGTTCGGTTCCCTCTGCGACGTGACCCACTGCACAGAAACGGGCGGAATGAGTTTATCATGGAATTACATTTACAGTCAAAACATTCAGAAAGAAAAACACAAACTCATAGTTTGTTTTCACCTTTAGATGTCGATTTTTCTTGGATAATGGAGGAAGATTTTGAAGCCTTCTGTCTTTTGGCTGCTTTTCTCCTGTTTGGTGACTCAGACATATCCGTCCGCTTCAACTGGGACAAAACTGTAACAGGAATTAAATAAGTCTAATATAACATAATTCCCAGAATGTGCTGAACTGTGATATAAAGAAGGGTGTTGATCTGTAAAGATCTATTATTATTCTCAAATACAACAGATAATAAGTGTCTTAAACTTTTAATTGACTCTTAATTTCCAAACACTGATCCATGCATCCTGTCTCTAACAATAATTGTAATAATAAATGCACTCAGAAATTGGAAAGGGTATTTAAAACAAAACACTTTAAATTGCACTGCATGAAATGTAAAAGTTTTTAAATGATTCTCTTTTATTATTTTACCTTTAGATGAATCATCATTTTCCACAAGGTTAGAAACTTCTACATTATATCCAGAGTCTTGATGCTCCATGTTAAACTTCAGACAACAGCAGTGACTAAAGACTAAATGTTCCTCACAGCATCAGCACCACTCAGTACAATCATCTCCAATGGCAGCATCAGCACCACTCAGTACAATCATCTCCAATGGCAGCATCAGCACCACTCAGTACAATCATCTCCAATGGCAACACCAAGAGTCTGCATCGCAAATAACAACTCAATGTGACTGACTGATGTGCTCAGATAAATAAAGACAATTATTAACTTTGCAAAGGGTTTTTATCAAAACTCCTGCGAGAATAACATCACGTATAAAACACAAGCGATGATAAAAAGGTTTTAATGCAGAAAACGTTTGACCTTTGTGATGCATTTACCCTGATAAACAAATAAACAACAACAACTCACGTTACGTACAGCCAAACTGAGTTCATGTGCTCATCATTAAGAGGAGATTAAACTAAATAACACAATATTTACTCTGTTAATGCTTCTTACTTTATATATATATATATATTAGATAAATTAAATATTACCTGCTCGTCAATGGGAACAATGTGAGCGGCGCCATTTCGATGCTCGCTGGGTTCAGAAAAAGACTCACATCTGACATAATGCAACCGTGTGCATGTGTAACTCATGTTAAAACCCTACACATGCGTTTGTGCATGTTGATGAGAAAACAAACAACCCGTGAAAATCACAAGTCGACCACGAAGTAAAAGAAACGCCGGAACTATTCGCGTGAAACGCGTTTCAGGGGGAACGACTTCCGCCAACACCGGAAGTAACGCAGAGGTCGCCACGTGATCTGGCCAATGAGAGAGAGCGGCTGGTGCTGCAGGCAGGATCTGATGTGATGTCTTATCAATCATACAATGTTTTAACCCAGCATTAAAATGAACAACTTAAATGGGTTTTTCAGTACAGGATGAACACGGCATGGAGAGGACAAAACACTTATGAGAACCTGAAGACACCTTCATCATGACCCTGTCAGATTTCATAGGAGCCCTGAAGGACAACCCTTACTTTGGGGCAGGTTTTGGACTGGTTGGTATTGGCACAGCGCTTGCAGTTGCCAGGAAAGGAGCCCAGGTTGGCATGATCTTCTTTAGGAGAAACTACATGATCACGCTGGAGGTGCCCAGCAGAGACAAAAGTTATCACTGGCTGTTGAGCTGGATCACTAAACATGCCAAACACACACAACATCTGAGCGTGGAGACCTCTTACATGCAGCACGAGAGTGGACGTGTCCATACGCAGTTTGACTTCCACCCAAGTCCAGGAAACCACATTATTTGGTAAGAGAACGAAATAATACATCAAATTATTAATGCAAGCATAATAATTCTGTGGTCTTCAGTTGCCCTTTGTTATGTCAATATTATGAGTTTATATTGAAGGTGATGCTTGTCTGTTTTCAGGTACGGAAGGAAGTGGATCCGAGTGGAGAGGACCAGGGAAAAGCAGATGGTGGACCTGCACACCGGAACTCCCTGGGAGTCCGTCACATTCACGGCTCTGGGCAGAGACCGGCAGATATTCTTCAACATACTCCAAGAAGGTATGAGGAAATGATGGAGATTCCAGCTGTTATGGATGCAGAATGTGTTGCAGGAATGAATGAGAAACTGTCTGTGCAGCTCGTGAACTTGCTTTGAAGCAGGAAGAGGGCCGGACTGTGATGTACACGGCTCTCGGAGCAGAGTGGAGACCCTTTGGGTTTCCACGGCGACGGAGGCCCCTGTCATCAGTAGTGTTGGAGAACGGGGTGGCGGAGAGGATTGTGGATGATGTAAAAGAGTTCATCGGAAATCCTAAGTGGTACACAGACAGAGGTAAACTTTGATTAGATAACTTCACCTAAACAATTCTTTATTTTATATTAAGACTGTATTCAATGCTTTGACCTTAATAGACTTTTTTATTTTATTATTATTGAATTTCATGAAATAATAGCTTTTTTATTTGTTTTTGCTTCAATTCACTTTTCATTTTACTTTTGTTATTAAATATATTTTAATCAGGTATTCCATATAGGAGGGGCTATCTGCTGTACGGACCCCCAGGTTGTGGGAAGAGCAGCTTTATGTAAGACCAGTTTACTTTTATTACAGTTTCATATATCATGGTTGCTTTAAATGGGTGGTATTATTGTATAACTTTATCATTTGAATGAACAGTTTGCCTGGCAAGTAACATAGCATGTCTTATAACTGTTGCCTAGCCACTGCACACATTCCATAAGGACTCGCAACACTTCAGTATATTAGCATATTTTTCACCAGGGTGCAAATATAATTTGGCATGAGTGATGAGCTGTGATTTTTGGCCGGTGTGTGTTTCAGAACTGCGCTGGCAGGTGAGCTGGGCTACAGCATCTGTCTGATGAGCCTGAGCGATCGCAGTCTGTCTGATGATCGTCTGAACCACCTGCTGAGCGTCGCTCCCCAGCAGAGCATCGTTCTGTTAGAGGATGTGGATGCTGCCTTCGTCAGCCGAGAGCTGCAGCCCACTGAGAGTATGTTCCTGCTGAAGATAAACACCACCTCTCCTTTCTCTCTCCTGTCACATCTTCCTTCATTCTTTTCCATTTTCATATAAAAACATTCCCAGCACATTTGTAAATATTTGTTTATTGAGTCCTGATGTAACATGGTTTTAAGAGTGTTAACAGTAAATTATTTGTGTGTTGTTGACAGACCCCCTGGCCTATCAGGGGATGGGAAGACTCACGTTCAGCGGTCTTCTGAATGCTCTGGACGGTGTGGCGTCTTCAGAGGCCCGGATTGTGTTTATGACGACAAATTTCATTGAAAGGTAAAAATCAACACTGCAAATTCTCTGCTGCTTTTTTGTTTTTGTTGTAAATTTAAAATCCTTAAATTTTAATTGATTTCCTTTTGGAAGAATTACAACAGTCTCCTCTGATCTTTCTTCCATGTCCTGAAGACTTGACCCGGCTCTGGTCCGGCCCGGCCGGGTGGATTTGAAGCAGTATGTGGGTTACTGCTCTCACTGGCAGCTGACTCAGATGTTCCGGAGGTTTTATCCAGAAAAGTCTGCGGATGAGGCAGATCGTTTTGCACAGCGAGCGCTAGAGGCACATGCGGATCTCAGTGCTGCTCAGGTGCAGGGACACTTCATGCTCTACAAAACAGACCCGGCTGGATCTATCAAAAACATTGCAGAGATTAAAGAGTGAAAACTTGTCGAGAGAATTCAGACCTTTAAGTGATAAACAGGTGATTTTTGATGTGTACATCATCTGGGAAAAGACTCAAACAGCTGAGAAATAAAATACAGCCAAAAACAATTGTCTTTTTGCCTCTGTTATTGTAATGGGCCCTTTGCTATTTTGTTATTTACATTGTTATTTTGACCTAGACCACCGTTTGCACATCCAACTTCTGTGCTTAATATGTCAGTGTGAGTTGGAACAGGTTTCTAAATGAATTATATGTCATTTCGTATCTGAAGTAAATGTATATTGTGCAAACTTTTTAGGCTGAATAAACAACACACATTTTTTTAAACAAAACGCTTAATAGAGTTCCTTGAGTTTTTCCAGATTTTCTAACCCTAACAGCAATGCAGTTCAAAACCATCATTTGTTTAGCGTTTCTGTTGTAATTTACAGAAGTGGATGTTGACCTTTCTTGTCATCGTCCTCATGTTCCAAACTCTTTACTATTATTTACTATTTATTTCTCCTGTAGGTGCTTTTGTGTTTAACATGAAAGAAAGCCTTATGTGTTTAACATTATTCATTTCAGGCTCCATCAGAGAGACTGTGGTTAATAAACATATACCGGCCACTTTTAGTTGATAATATATTGCATCAAATTTTTACAAATTTGTAAAGCATCATTGATACGTCATGACAAGTCATGCAATTGTCTAATATATGCATGTATCATAATATAATAATTTTCATGCATGCATGTGACACCCAGGCTTTTATTTTGACACGCGTCGATTTGCTTCCGCGTCACGCTTCCTAAAGCCGGTTGAATGAACAGCTGATTGATTTGCTCTCTCGACACTAACATTAACGTGGAGGCAGATATGCAGGTATGAGTGTAAGAGTGACGGGGTGAAGGATGGCGTCGGGGTGGTCGCAGGCCGGATCATTGCTTTTAAACACCGTGACCCTCTTTATCACCATCATCATCATCAGTAGCAGCGCGGGCGCGCGGGCGCGCACCTGTAACCATGAAGTGCCCACAGAGGTCAGTCTGATCTGAATGCACACCTCTGCTTTCATTTGTGTAATTTAATGTAAATTCATTCCTCTTCTTCATATTGCCTTATGTAATTCCCTAGAGTCAGGTTACTATACACCTTAAACAGTCTGTAAATATGTGTGCTCACAAAATACATTTATTATGTGTGTTATATATTATATGTGTATTATTATGTTTTACTCTTGAATGTCTTGCTTGTATATTAAATGAGCTCTGATATCAGATTTGCAGCACAAGCCTCTGTAAGTGTTTTTAATAATAATAATAATAACAGTAACAGTAACAGTGTGTTCACGTCTGGTTGTGTTTCCAGGTTATACATAAAGTGTTTCTGAAGCCAGATCGATTAACCAAGAGAAGCGCCGACCAGCAGTTAAAGATCCAGATCCGATACGACTCCAGCCTGGATGGGTCAGTTAGTTGGTTAAGTGATGCCGAATGCCTGTGTTATTAAAATTATGCATTAAATTTGCACATTATATGTATTAAAATGTTGTTACTGCTCACACAGGCTAAATGAAGACAAAAGCAGCCTTGTGAAGGTATAATTATATATATAATGGATTTTATAAGTTTAATCTTAAATGATCTTTCAGCTCCATCTGAGACTGATTTTCATAAATCAATTGATCCATAATAGATTTTCTTGTGCTTTAGGACAAACTCCTCCCACAGGCTATTGATTATCTTCAGAAGGCCTTTAGGGTCCGTCGGCAGTCTGGTCCAGTATTACTGAGCAGGTAATTCTCCTCTGAGCTTGTATTGTCTGACAGCAAATCCTCTTAAATTTGTACTCTTCCCTTCTGGAGGCTTGTTCCTGGTCCTTAATCTCATTAGTGCCTGTTGTGTTGTTGGTTCTGGAATAGACAATGTGCAACAAATCAGTACCTGAGAAAAAAAGATGATCCACACCGTTACTGTCAGGGACTGTGTGCGAACGTCACCAGGTGTGGTCCGGTTATTGTGCCTGAACAACATTTGCAGGTGAGTCCCACAGGGATGAGACTAGTTAATTTAGTATTTAGTGAGCTGCATCACTAACAACATCCTGATGGTTAGAACTTAATGCATAAAGAAATATAATTAGTGAATAACAATTTAAATTTCTGTGCATCTTTATTATGTTATGTGACTGTTCGTTTGAATGTTGGTGAAATGTTTTTAGCAATGCAGAATGTGCAACGAGTCGGGGAAGTCCTGTGGTCCCTTCGGACCCCCTGATGGTGAGGGGGTGGAGAGGGCGGATTTTGTGCTGTATGTGAGTGCGATGACCACAGAGCGCTGCGGACAGGAGAACATTGTGGCATATGCAGCTTACTGCCAGCTGGAGTCTGAACTAGACAGGTGACTTGTGAAACACCATTACAGATTAATCACTGTGTTGTTTCTTATAATGAATGTTGTTGATGCTAACTTCACAATTTCATAATACAGGCCCATCGCTGGATATGCCAATCTGTGTCCCAATATGATCTCCACTCAGCCTCAGGAGTTTGAGGGAATGCTCTCCACAGTCAAGCATGAGATCATACACGCTCTGGTAATGACATCATACCTCAGCTGAACTTGAGCAGAACTGGCGTCTGTTTGCTCTTGAGCTGACCGGTGTTATTAATCATGTAATGATTGTTCTCCAGGGTTTCTCTGCAGGCCTCTTTGCCTTTTACCACGATGATGATGGGAAACCCCTGACACCGCGGTCTGCTAGCGGCCTGCCTGCGTACAATGAAAGGTGACTGACAGATGTTTGTGTTTATATTCCTGTGTTTCATCTATTAGCATAACTATCCCTGTTGATAATTATATTAAAGTGTTATGGCTGTTCAAACCATGTGAATTATGTGTATAAATTGAATTTATAAAATGTCACTCTGTTAATGTCTTTGTGTAAATCTCTCTCAGTTTGGGATTATATCAGTGGAGTGATAAAGTCATTAAAAGAGCGACACGCCTGTGGGACATCAGAGGCGGCCACATGGTCCGACACAACGTCCATCTCCTGGTCACTCCACGTGTGGTGGTCAGTTTTTAAGGCAACACCATTTGAATGGAGGTAATTGATCGGTGCTTATGAAATGTGTGATGAATTCAGAGATTTTCTGTTATTATTTGATCAGGAAGAGGCCAGAAAACATTTCAGTTGCCCCATTCTGGAGGGCATGGAGCTGGAGAACCAGGGGGGGCCGGGAACAGAGTTCAACCACTGGGAAAAGCGTCTGTTGGAGGTACTGAAATCAGTTTTAATGACGGTTAGGTTTTGTGTCTTCATTTATTTCAGCGTGTTTTGTTTGAACAGAATGAGGCAATGACTGGATCCCACACGCAAAACAGAGTGTTTTCCAGAATTACTTTGGCTATAATGGAGGATACAGGGTGAGTCAAGTGCTGCAGTTTGTTCTGTAATGGAGGTGTGTGTTTACATCTAAATGATTAAGTAGTTGTGTAGTCAATAAAATGCTTGCACTAAGCGCAGTGTCTTCTGTGCTGTCTGGTTCAGGTGGTACCGGGCTAATTACAGTATGGCAGAGAATCTGGAATGGGGACAAGGTTTGGGTTGCGACTTCGTAATGAAAAGCTGCAAGTTCTGGGTGGACCAGCACCAACAGACGTAAGCTACAGTAGATGTGTTATAATCGGTCTAAATTTTTAAAGCTGCAGGTTATAGGTTTAAATGTAATCAGTGTTTTATTATCTATTAGCCAGATAAACTTGATTGATGTTGCCTTGCAATGCTTTGAAGGAATGCACCACTGTATAGAGTTAAACCTGAGTTGTGTTTGAGACAGAAGGGCCCAGCTGAGCCCGTACTGCGACTCGGTGAGGTCAGCACCTCTGCAGCTCACCTGCAGGCAGGACCAGCTGGCAGTGGCAGTTTGCAACCTGCAGAAGTTTCCACATGCACTTCCTCCAGAATACCAGGTAAATCTGCAGACAGACAGGCAGGCGGGTGTGTTTGTGTGGGTTGAAAATCTGCAGTCGTTCAATGATATTGGAACATTGATTATAGGGTTTGGTGCCAGAAACCCAATGTCTTGGGTTTGATTCCTATGAAATGCACATACTGCTAAAATGTGTAAAGCGTCACTGTGGATAAAAGCATCTTCCTAACATGTCTAAATAACAGCAGCATTTTTTAAAACAACTTGTGACAAACTCTCTGTGTGCTGCAGTACTTTGACCGTATCCCAGGTGTTGCTGAGGAGGATTTATCGGCGTACGGGGGGGCAGTGGAGATCGCTGACTACTGTCCCTTCAGTCAGGAGTTCAGCTGGCATGTGGCCGGGGAGTATCAGAGCAGTTCTTACTGCAGAATACAGGAGAACCAGCCAGGTGATCTGCCACCGTCCTCTTACCTACAATCAGAACCCATCCTCCTGTGGTAGCTGATGTTTGTGTTTTATTCCAGCTGCTTGGAGGAATTATGGGGCAGAACAGTACGGCCCAGGATCAGTGTGTCTGTACCAGAAGTCAGCGTTTGTGATGGAGCAGTGCACCAAACGCATGACCTACCCTGACTGGGGCAGCGGTTGTTATAAGGTAACCGTAATAAAATATACAGAAAAAATATTAATAAGTTTTATAATGATATGAGGATGATTTTATTATTGAAGAATTGTTATTTTTGGATGGACGCTAAAGGAACGTCCTGTCTCCTAGCATTGCAGTGACAACCATCTAATTTATTGGACCGTGGTTTTGTGATTTGCTGCAGGTGTCATGTACAGCGCAGGGTCTGCTGGTCTGGGTGCAGAACGAGTCGTATGCGTGTGTCCGGCCGGGGCAGGTGCTGGGGGTGAGTGTATGGATGAACGGGTGGGTGTACAGCGGGCAGCTCATCTGCCCCGCCTGCTCTGATTTCTGCAGCGACTGCCCCCTCCCTCACCAGATTCCTCCTCTGAACTACACCAGGAGCGTTCGCTTGGGTGAGCGTTCGCCTGTCTGTTCTCATGCAGGCAGGAGTGAATATTGATTAAAGCTTAATCAATATTTTTCCTGAGATTGTTTAATGTTTTCACACGTTTTCCACACACTGTGATTTTCTGCATCAGATCCCTGCTCCAGCTCTTCCAGTCTGGTGGTGAATTTATGGCGACTTCTGTTTCTCTCCGCTCCGCTGCTGACTGGCTTCCTTCTGTGTGTCAGGGACTGAGTTTGGTGACAGGACACAGGGACCTGCTGTGTTAGACTTCTCTGGAGGTTTAGCTGCTGATTACAGCCGATCCACCATCACGCGTGCGACGCGATGACTCTTTCCTCATGTTTGTGGAGGTGTGCACTGTTGAAGGGATTAAAAAGCCATCGATCGCTCACCTCAGCCTGGCTGTCGCATGCCGGCGAACTGTAGTTCCAATGAGAAGCCATAGTCATGCAAGCTGCAGTTTAGCAGCACTGTCGCGCAGGTGCTAATTAATGTCCTCTTGTCTCTGATGGAGCTGTAGCATTTTCGCTCATGATGAAATCAGTGTCTGGCTAAGAATCTTGGGAAATGTGTGTCCTGGTGTTCTGCCGCAGTGCTTCTCTGTTGTGTGATGAAATTTGTTGCTGGTGATGTTTTGATTTTGTCTATCAGGTTACGTGTGACAGGCTGACAGTGTTTGTGAATCTGCATGGAGTCTGGGTGAGACTTTTTAAGGATGGTTTCTGGTTATGTATAGAACGTTTGAATGTTGTATTTAAGTTAAGTAGGTTAGATGAGTTTAAAAATATAGTCAATCTGATTATTATACATTTGGGGTTGCAATGTCTGAAATAGACATGTGAAAAACAAGTTGTGGATTTTTAACAATTTAAAACTGTTATGACACAAGAAATTTTTCTCAGATTCTTTAATATTTCACCAAGACTCCAAAATCAGATGAAGCACATTTGAGACTTTGTAGATGTTAACATCTTTATACCAAAATATCACGTGTCCTTTCTTCTTTTCCTCAAACAAGAGGGTCTTCAGAAATATGGGGGCACTCAGAGCAGGTTCTACATAAACTCAAGGGTAAACGTCTTTAAATAAATATTGTAAATGGAGAAAAACAATCATTTTTCTCTAGTGTTCTCAGACTTTTTGGAACCCCTGCTTTTATGTGCGATTTTAGTGGTTTATTGCAAATGGTATTTTGACTAAATTCAGCCTCTGTTCAGTCTGATTCTCTGTTTACTTTGAAATGTGTTGCGAGATCTTAAAGGGCTGTGCTAACAAGGGCTGCAGCTTAAACAATCAACTTACTAACAGCCCTTGAGAAGATTTATTTCACAGTCCTTTTTACCCAATGAGCTGTTGACTCTAGTGAAAAAGTTTTTCCCCTGTGATGTTTTCATTCATCATTCCTGTTTTGCTAACTTGGTGCCATTCAGCTTTGCTTTTGTCTTTTTGTTTTGAAACTTTTATTTATGACAAAATCCTTGCAGTTTGGTTCAGCATTCCATTGACTAATGATACTGGTTAAACTGATTGTTTTTGCAGTAGGGCACATTTATTGTTTTGATGGGTTGTGGCACTGTGACAAGTTTCCATAATTGCAAAGCCCACATTTTAGTGCTGGCTCTGAAAATCAATTTGTTTTTATTTAAAACTTTTTGGCTGAGTCTCATGCACATAAATAGGAAGCAGGTATTGACTGGTAACAAAATAATTGACAGCCCTCTTTTAAATAACGTTGTACTTCGCAAAGTCCATTATTTAAGAAACTCAAACTGAGCAGCAGTGACCATGTGATCTTTCACATAATAGATTCTTCTTGTGTCTGTTAGAGGATTAGTGACACTTTCATGTCCTTATCTAGAATTTTAGCTGTTCTTTTATAATATTAATGAGTTTGTATGGAAGCTGTTGTCACGTAACTAAATACAGATTTGAGCATTGACTCTTCGTAATGTTTTTAGAATTTTTAAGACTTTTCCTAAGTTAGAAAATGTTTTTATTTCAGAAAAAAGGAACCAACAGTATTAACTGAAACGCAGGATTAATGTTTTGACTGCTGAGAGCTTGTAAAAACATGGCAGCTTTATTACAACTAACTGATCTTGGATCAGTGCGTATGACTATGTTTTCTGTTGTATATTATGATACATGGTTTTAATATGTACGTATATATGTATGTATAGGTTTTGTTTTTATTTTTGAGCGTTACTTGAATTTATGTGATATTTTGAGAAAATGACAATAATATAAAGATTCAAAAATGTAGATATTGTGGCATTATAAGAGATCTGAGCGATCAAATCATTTTATCACCAAAACTCATGGTGTTGTTATAATATGAATTACTATTTACTGTGTGTTCATTTCTCTGTTATTTTATTTCTATAATGGAAGGATGGACTGAATGAGCCGTACTGTTGGCTCAGTATTATGTAACTCATTCAGACCTCAGATGAAATGCCTTTTCATGGCTGCATTCCATTAGATGATGAATTATAGCAGCTCAGCCCATATTCACAAACACATTTAATGTTTTAGGATTAAACAATGTTTTATCAAAAAGGTTTGTCTTTTTTTAAGTTATTGTAAAGTAACCTGCTTATGTTCTGGTACATTTTAAATGAATGCTTTATAGATGGTAATTCTGTTATAAATATTATCTTGGTTTCTGAGTTGACAGTTTATAATAACTCATGACATCATCAAACCTGTTCATTCTGTCTGTAATAATTTCGTTTGAGACGCAGCACTGTTTTAATGAAATGAAGAGTTTATCAGAAGAAATCTGTATTGTATCATTTTAATTGTGTCGTTTTCTAACATTTGACTTCAGGCAGAACATATTAGTCTGTGTAAACTCTTCTGTATGTTCAGACAAACTCTATGACTTTGTAAGTGTGCTATTTTTCTTTGTATTTTTTATTTTCTTCTCTGGAAAAGCTAATACACATTTCTAAATGTTTTTCAACAGCCAAATATGTTTACGCTGCTAAACATTGTGTTTTATTTGAAATTGCTTTCCCCAACTAGAGGAAAAAAGATTATAACTGTGTATACAGATGAGAATAACATCATTATGACATTATGAAGGTTGCATCAGGATAAAGATACAAAAATGAAAGCAGTTGAAGAAAATAGCCAAGCCATGAGACCAATGCAAGACCAAAGAAAAGTCTATGCAGATCTTCAACTAATAACAAAACAATCTGTCATTGTTTCCATTTTGAATTGTATTCATTAAAGCTTTTATTTGTGCGACCAGTCGCCTCTTCTTGAGACATTGGAGTTGTTTTTATTTTCACAATAAAGAAATTGTTTATGAAGGATGGAGTCTAATGTTTTCTCGTTAATTGATATTTAAATTGAAGTTTAAGCAGCACCATCAATCCAAGGTGAAAGATTTGCAACTTTGAGACACAAAGGATTATTATAGATGTTAAATATTATTTTGGCTCTCATTTATATATTATATTTTTATAGTATATGTTATATATATAGTGCATAATAACATGTGGTTTAATCTGTTTAACCATAAATTGCTTTTGTATGTTTTTGACGTCTTGTCAAATCTGACCAATCAGAGACACGGAACCGGCGCCCGCCGCCACCCTGGACTTTTATTTTGAAGTGGATTTTTTATAGCAAAATATAACCGAGATTATAGCACGAAACCCGAACAAAACGCATTAATAGGCTTCCTAGTATATTTATAAAATGACTATGACAAACATTTCTGTCAAACAAATGCGTTTAACGTACGTCACATCCGTCGTCACGTGACGCGGCTCACGTTCCGTCATGGCCGCGCGCGACGTAAACACGCCCGCGGTCCTGTGATTCACCACATCCGAGCAGTGCGATGATTAAAACAACCACCGCAACGCATCGTTTATATTGTGTTTTATTCTGCATAGTCGCTCTCGGTGTTAGTCGTGGTTAAAGCGTCGGTCGTGTCGATCTGATCATGCAGACCGACGCCGTGCTGGAGCATCACAGCAGCTCTCAGAGTTCCTGCCGGACAGGAACCAAGTCCTGGCAGTACAGGTACCTCACATATTACACGTATTATTACTGCTCATCGTAACACCTGTTACACGTATTATTATTACTCCTCGTCGTAACACCTGCGAGGTTTTCTCATCTGTATGTGAGACGTGTGTTGAGAAGCTTCTTCGCCCACTTTCCTATAGAAAATTTAGCTCCGAAGTATTACACGATATTTATTTGATAACCCTGCGTTTAAAGTCACAGTTGTTTTGTTTCTGACACGACAGGAAACGAAAGTAAACGGTGACCAGGCGCAAAGTAAACGACGTTTAAAGCTGTCAGCGGCACGTATTTGTGTGAATAGTGAAACTGTTCATTTTTGGATTTGCATAATGAAACGTGGTCGGTTTTTATCAGTCTTTGCCTTCCAAGCACACGAGACCTTTGCAGCAGATCGAGTTTGATCAGTTTAACTAGTTAATGCTTGTCTTACTCTGTCAATGTGAAACTGACAGCAGTTACAAACACATTGTACCAGAAGTTTATTAACTACAGTTTTTAATTATCCTGGCAGTCTGTCAATAATATATATTTTTATGATTTTGATTTATTCATTATTTACACACAATTACTGTTACATTAAACACATATACAGTGGCTTTTATTTTTTGTGTGTTAAGTGATCTGATGGAAAAGGTGGATGGATACTTGATGAAATACACCAATCTGGTGACTGGATGGCAGTATCGGTGAGTCTGTATAAATGCCATTTACTAAGGTCCGAATTCTGCAGAAAGCTCCACATTTATCTGACCTGCTTGTATATGTTCAGTGCTGATTTTGTTCCTTCTCACCTTTGCCTCAAACTGAAGTATTTTCTCTTTTGTAGATATTTTGTCCTGAATAATGAGGCAGGGCTACTGGAGTACTTTGTGAACGAACAGTCCAGGAATCAGAAGCCGCGAGGGTCGCTGCCGTTAGCCGGCGCTGTCATTTCCCCGAGCGATGAAGACTCACACACCTTCACGGTTAATGCCATCAGCGGAGAGCAATACAAACTCAGAGGTGGTCACACGACTTCATCTTATCCACTGTTTCCTAACATGAGTTATGTGTAGCTGGTCAGGTCTGAAATACTCTGTGCCCAGTGGTTTATTTAACGAAATGTTTGTTTCAGCTGCGGATGCAAAGGAGCGTCAGCACTGGGTCAGTCGGCTGCAGATCTGTACACAGCACCATACAGAGGCCATGGGCAAGGTAAGGATTAGAGCCAGATTCTCATCACTGCTCTGTGACTTCCAAAGTACTGGAGCAGATGGTTGTTTGAGGCAGGCTGTTCAGTCATTGTGCCTTCAGTTTGAGTCAGTCACGCTCATGTCATTCTTCCATGGAACACAAGATAAAGATTTTTTGGAATTCTTTGGAAATCAACTAAAGCCTGTAAGAATTTGCATTTATGAGAGTTTTATAAGCATGTGTTCCCTGGATATCAGAACTATAAATCCATAAAGCACATACAGGATCATTACCCATAATTCCACAGACCAACCCGCCTCTGCAGACACGCAGTCTCTCTATGATGTCTCAGGGCAGTGGGAGCTCTCCAGGATCTCAGCACCGGATCAACCAGAACACAAACTCTCTGCTGGGTCTGTCTCAGCTTCAGCGCAGCTCGTCTCTGTACTCCAGCAGGAAGTCTCTGCTGCCAGATCATCTGCTGGAGGCCAGAGAGGTAAGATTAGGAGACACCAGCTAAGCTTTTTGAGGACGTAGCTCTGCAGTTGTTTTGTAACTTTATCCGCTTTATGAATTTGTAAATACATGTAATAATAAATAACTGTTTGTGGTACGAGCTGTAACAGGATAGCCCAACCACACCATCCAGTCAAAACAGCTCTTTCTGTCCCGCTTCAGATGATGAGTCAGGCTCAGGGCCAGCACAGAGACCTGATCCAGAGCATCGAGGGCCTGCCGTCCTCTCAGGGTCCGTCTCCACTGGACCAAGACCTGCTGCTTCTGAAGGCCACCTCACTGGCCACCATGACCTGCCTCAGTGACTGCCTGCATATCCTGCAGCTGCAGCAAATGGCTCGACAGAAAATTCCTCTTGGTGGTGAGGCTTCATTTCATCTCTGCGTCAGTTATAACAGGAGATAAGTTAAATGTGTAACAACTCCCAAACTGTGCTATATATTTGTGTGCTGGTCTGCATGTCTTTCACAATGATCCCGACGCCTTTATACGTTTATTTTTAACGATGTCTGCGATCATATAAGTCTGATCTTAACAGTTTGTTTCACAGTTTTATTGTGGCTGGTTTGGTAAATGTTTCAATGTGTATTGAAGGATCTGCAAAGGCTGTTTTTGAAGGATGGGCGGTGGTAACTGTCAGAGCACAGTCAGCACAACCTGTGTCTGAAAAAATGAGCAGCAAAGTGCTGCTGCTCATTTCTTATGCACAGAGTTTTAAACAGGCGTCTTAAAGGCACAGCAGCAAAATAACTGTAAGAGCGAGAGTTTCTGGAAAATCTTTAAAAAAATCATGTTTTGGAAAAGATACCTGTAAAAATAATGTTTCATGCAAAGTGAGCAAGGAGTTGATAATGTATCAAGTCAGTCTGTTTTAACTCTGTGTAACTTTACATCTGTACATTAGGTTTTACCCCTACAGTCCTTCAATGTTGAATGAAAGCTTTGCTCTGCCAGTAAACAGACGCTATATAGAGTTATTTATAACACTGTTGCTATCACAGGAAAAATTGACTGCTGCTTCTATAGGCTTTTATAAGACTTCAGTTCTACCTAGGAGGTTAGTAACGTTTATCCTTCAGTCCAATAACAGAATTACTGTACATTGTGACAAGTTCACTAAATAATCAGTAGTGATGTGCAGCCCAGACTGTTGAGATCAGACTGAATTGATCAGGGACTTTTTTGGCTGCCTGATTCTGTATCTATTTAAGAGATCTGCAGAGCAGCTCCTTTTTATAATTAGTTTTGTAATGAGGTCAAATGAGATCCGTCCTGCTTCCTTTTTAACTCCACCTTGGGCAGCTTTCTGAATACCTCTGTGTTATTAAAGACTGTTGATCATGTGTGGAGGTCCACTGATAAACTCTGTTCAACGGCTGATGTTGATATTGAGAGAAAGGGTGACTGGTTAAATATAATGCATACGAGTGATAACAAATATGTGTGTTTACACTTGCATTCATTTAAAGTGAGTTGAAAATGTGTTTGATCTGTTAATGCATTCCCTTGAACCCTCAACCCTGGTGTTGCTGGCACCATGCTGTGACAGCTGAGCCACGGAAAACTGTATTTTTGTGTTTAGTAGTGATTTTAAGTAGAACATTCTGCCTGTTTGTTGACTACCGTCACGGTGTGGAGTTTGCGTAACACTCTGCTCATATATGGGCAATTGAAATCCAACACAAAAATAAATAATGCAGGTTCTTTTAGAGAACAGGACAAACTCTGCCTCTCCAAATCCCCCATCAGACAGTTATTGAATACTTTAAATCAATATTCACTGTGTCTCACTGAACCATGTGTGTAAACCAGGTCAGTGTGATAAGATCAGAAAACACATCACTCTTAGTCTTTCTTCTCTCTGCTTGGTAGCGATAACCAATAACAGAACGGAGAAAGCAACTCATTTTCTGTCATTTTACAGAAAGCTGTAGGTGTTTGTGGTGCACATCCAGTAATCTCAGGTCATGTTTGTACCTGTAGATTTAATGACCTGAGGCTCTGCTCAGGCAGTGGAATATTGCTTTATAATTCATGAGGAACTGTATCCACAGCTGATAGACCTCTGCAGGTAACCAGACCGCTGCTGGCGTCAGTCAAGCGCGCTAGTTGCTAGTTGACTTCCCAAACTGTGTTGCCATACCGCTGTCAGTTCCTGCAGGAAAATGTCTCCTGTCAGATTTAGATTTCCATTCAAGCATTTGGCAGACGCTACACGTTTTATCAGTGTGCGTTTTCCCTGGCGATCGAACCCACAACCTTTGTGCTGCTAACACAATGCAGTTGAGCTGTGGCTTTGCAAGTGTTCCAGGTGTCCTCTGTCCCCAAAACTGCAAGTCAAACATTGTTTGCATGAAGTTTAGTTTGATTGATCAAGTCTGCAAGCACACATGTCTTATTACAGCCTGCCTGAGAAACAAACATCTTAAGCTTAAAGATCTTTAATAGTGACACCATGAGCAACCTGTGAACCTTCTGATCTGCCTAATTACTGGAACACAGCAGAAACCACCAGACGGGTCTCTGAGCCAATAAGCCACCAAGTTGGCAGTGGGCGGGGCTTCATGCAGACGGTGAGACCCTGGGCTCAGGTTTCCATTCAGATCTCTGTGTCAGTTGTCAGAGAGCTGGACACTCCTGTGGCACCTGTGCCATTAGCGGTTGCTGTTGACTGGTGGGCACCGTGGTGGTGGGCCGGCGATATGAACACCTCTGAGGCAGGTTTTGTGTGTCCTGCAGGCCCCGCCATCGAATGGCTGGAGCCAAAACTTCCTGACATCCTAAAGAACGGAGGAACCGTAGCCGGTGTCAACAAAGAGGATGGAAAAACAGACGGGTCGGTTCTGGAACCTTTAGAAACCAACTCCTGTGACATTGTCAGGGTAAGAGATCCATTCTTGTACCAACTTGTATCAGAAACATTTCTGTGTGAATCCAAACAGTTTTGCATTGTATGAAGTTTTTTGCAATGTTTGAATCATGGTTTTTAGGTTCTCGATTAATTCTAGAATAAGTGAAGGATCGTTTTGATTTGTCTGTCACATGTACAGTGGCCTTAAGAGTATTTCAAATGAAACAAATCAAACACAGTAATTTTGAGTCATTTCAAAATGTCATTTTGAGCAGCATCACCACACAAAATTGCTAAAGCAATGAATGATTTCAGAAATTTGGATTTTAAAACGCCCTCATTTTACACGCATGACTGTGGTTGTTGTGTTGGACTGATTGTGTTGCTTAAAACTTTGTTTTGATGGGGCCGCAGTGTTTATAATTTACAAGCGACATAAAGTTGTCTCTGCATGTTAACCTGACATATAAGTGTTTGAACATCGAGCTATGAACATGTTCCAGTAATATTTGTCAAACCATAGTGTCTAAATATATTTTTGAATTTTGAATGTAGCTAAAATGTCCACAGTTAAGCTTGTATTGGACATTCAGTGTAAGTTTGATTGTGTTTAAAGCTGTCAGATGCTGAAGCTAATCATTGTACAATTTACATTACAGTTTTGGAAAAGTCTCTTGATAATTGTTCTGTATGTCTCAGGTAATCTTTCACTTTAGTGGCCTTGCTGTAAACAAACACCAAAGCCAACCTGTTACACTGTAGACAGGCCTTCTGTTAACCCGAGTAAACTTATCTGTTTGATGAATGTTTACTGTCCTCTTTGTTTATCTGAATTCTCCTGTTTTAGAAAATATTCTGGCTAAATCATATTAAGCCATTCATCCATTTAGAAATACTTATTGCAGTCTTTTTAAGCTACAATGTATTGCAAAGTTGTTGCAATACATTTTAACTTAGAGATTGATGATCAAATTTTGGATCACAGCCCAGCCGTGTGACTGCTGATAGGATGACACAAACACCAATAGGAGCACAGCGTCATTGTTAATGCTGTACCGAAACTGTTGTTTCAATGTAATGGTAATGGTTTTTGTATGTATGAGGAGCAGGAGGAGATTGACTTCTCTCAGGAGGTGGAGGACTCCTCTCTGGATGAAGAGGAGGATCTGGGCGCTGTTGAAGAGGAGCGTAGCGTCATTTTGCATCTCTTGTCTCAGCTGAAGCTGGGCATGGACCTCACGAGGGTACATGTCCAATTCATTAATGACTCTGATCTCATGCTGTGGGTGTCTTAGTCAAACCTCAGAAACCTCACATTTATTCATTTACCTCAGCCGTTAGTTATACATTCATGAATGTCTTCTATGAACACCAGGTTCTAAACCCTCAATGTGAAATCATGTGGTGTTTGTGTAGGTGGTCCTCCCCACGTTCATACTGGAAAAACGTTCCCTGCTGGAAATGTACGCAGACTTCATGTCCCATCCGGACCTTTTCGTGGCCATCACTGACGGCTCCAGCCCGATGGACCGCATGATCCGCTTTGTGGAATATTATCTCACTTCCTTCCACGAAGGTCGCAAAGGTGCCATCGCCAAGAAGCCCTACAACCCCATCATTGGAGAAACCTTCCACTGCTCGTGGAGGGTGCCCAAAGCAGCGACATCAACGGGGGTCCCGACAGAGGGGAGCTTGTGTGCTTCAGACTGCTACACCGTCCGCTTTGTGGCTGAACAGGTTTCCCACCATCCGCCTGTGTCAGGCTTCTATGCAGAGTGTCCAGAGAGGCAGATGTGTGTCAACACCCACGTGTGGACCAAGAGCAAGTTCATGGGCATGTCCATTGGTGTCTCCATGATCGGAGAAGGTAAGTTCCTGCACAAACATCTACCTCACGCTCAAACTGTTTTTGGTGTGTTGTGAAGGATATGATAAATGTAATCCCTGCTGTCTGTACTAACAAATATTTTCCTGTAAAACTTCAACTACTACAGCTTTTTCCTCTGATCTCCACAACTTTTTGATCTCCACCTACCAGCGACTCGGTTTTAAGTTATCTGAGACAAGTGTTCTGTTCTTGCAGGTAATCTGCACCTGTTGGAACATGGTGAAGATTACACCTTCAGTCTGCCCTCCGCCTATGCCCGCTCCATCCTCACGGTGCCCTGGGTGGAGCTGGGAGGAAAGGTCAACGTCAACTGCGCCAAGACGGGCTACTCCGCAGTCATCACCTTCCAGACGAAACCTTTCTACGGGGGCAAACTGCACAGGTCAGCTTCACGGTGGATCATCTTCCATGAGTCCAGCTCTGTCAGACGTTCTTGTGTTTTCAGAGCCAGAACTCTACAGCGTTTTTTACTTGGTTCAAAAGTATAATTCTTGTAAATTTGTAACAGTGTTTAGAGTGTTAAAGGGTATTACATTTTTTTTTCTAAATACATGTTCTACTTCTATCTACTTAAAATGTTAAGAAAATCTACTTAAAATGTTAGGAAGTTGTTTTGTGCCTGACATCTAATATCCAGCAGGTTTTTGCTGTACATTCCTGTGTTAACACTTTAGATGTAGTGAGATCATGTGCTTCAGTTAACCTTTGGTCAAGACAGCACTACACAGTTTACTCCTCAGAAACAACAAGGCGGCGTTCTGTAACAGATTTGTGCTGTGTCTCAGGGTAAACGCGGAGGTCAAACACAACCCCACAAACTCAGTGGTGTGCCGCGTTCAGGGTGAGTGGAACGGTACGCTGGAGTTTGTCTACACCAGCGGAGAGACACGGGTCATGGATGTTACCAAACTTCCTGTCACCAGAAAAAGAGTGCGACCCAATGAGCTTCAGGGGCCGTACGAGTCCAGGTAACGCCAGCCAATCAGATGAGGTTTATTAAAATAATGTAAGCTACTATTTGTATCGCTGTTTGAAACCCATGGCTTATTTCATGATAATGTTCTGTTAATGTTTAATAACAATATTTTCATCAAATGGTAACTGTAAAATGGAGAAATGTCATTTTTAGGTAAACTGGACCTTTAAATCAGCATTGAGTTGTTTTGTGATCATTCAGAGTAACTTGTGACTGTCTGCAGGCGGCTGTGGCAGCAGGTGTCAGAGTCTCTGAAAGACAGAGACATGGATAAAGCCACAGAACACAAGCGCTTCCTGGAGGAAAGACAGAGAAAAGAGGAGAGGCATCGCACAGAGACACAGACAGCATGGAGGACCAAATATTTTGAAAGCAAAGTAAGAGAAAAATGTTTTCATCTGCACATTTATTTTTTACATCCTCCATAAAACATAAAAATGGACAGCAGTTTTTAAAGAGTCTTTGTGTTTACTGTCACTGTTATTAAAGGGTTTTTTGTTTACTGTCACTAGTTAAAATCTGGTTGAGGATTGTTTATTTAGTGTTGGTAATTTACATTTGGTCAATAAAAAGTTTGACTGAAGTACTGAATTTAACATATAATGAAAATAAGCTCTTTTACTTTCTTAACAAACTTTCCTGCTCATTTATAATTGATTCATAAATTGACGTTGTTCTAAAGAAAATTATGTTTTGTAATATTAGATCCAAGCACAATAACTTGCTTTATTTGTGAAATGAGCCACAGACTCTCTGCTTGTTCATAAATAACACTATCCACAATTCTCAGTTAAGCTGAAAGTTTGTTTGTCTCATTTCCAGAGTGATGGCTGGGTCTACTACCAACCACTGTGGAGAACAGCGGCCCAGAGCTCGTCCCCGGTGCCGCCTCAGCCCAACCCGTGATCTCTGACCTTCTCAAGATGAGCCTCCTGCTGTAACAACCCTCTCTCAGATGAAACATAAGCTGTTCTTTCTGTAATCCCTTAAACAAAATTCACTGGTGTGGACTGCAGGTTTGCACTCTAATGTTCATGTTTTGCATCCCTCGATGGTAATTTTTGTAAAATACAGTGAATGATTTAACCGATTCATGCACAGATATTATTTGTTGATGTTGCCTTAACAAGTGTTGTATGTGCTGAGAGCAGAGTACAGTGTGACATTCTTAACATGACTTGTGTTTGAGGTTTATTTATGAATTTCTTAATCTAACTATACTGTGGTATTCTATATTTGACCACAGTACGGTTAAAGGTTTTCGATTATTTTAAAATCTTATGTGACTTATCATGATTTAAAGAATATCAAATGAACCGCAGGGAGGGCGTGGCTCTTTCAGAGGGGCGGGGTTTAAAAAGACAGGCATCTAGCTCAATGACATCTAGCGCAAGTCATTGCAGATGCAGCTGCAGTTTTGTTAGAAGAACAGGGCGCTAGTTTGGCTTTTGTATTATGCTGTATTTTTTCTTAAGAAGCTTGCAGGAACTGAACACTTCATCTGTTGATATCTGGGCTGCCCTCAGTGTGATCTGTTGCTCAGGTAGAGGCCTGTTTCTGCTTGATGTTCAGTGAACAATTGTCAGCTTCAGTTACTGAGACATATTGTTCTGCTTTCATAGAGCACCTTAACTTTAAAAAGCATTGAAAAGAACCAGCCTTGTTATCTTTTTATGCACAGTAATAAGTGAGTACAGATGCAGTCTGATCAGACAGTATTATTGGAAATGATTTCTGTTGAACATCACATCAAACCGATTTATCAAAGTTATGCAACCTAGGACAACACAGCAGTTGGATTCTACCTCGACTGAAATGTTGACCTCTAAAGAGACAGTACACCCCCAGAAATGTACATTTTCCATCATTTACTCATCCTCATCCTTCCAAACATGTGTGTCTTCTGTGGAACACAAAAGAAGATATTTTGAGAAATGTCTCAGTGGTTTTGTGTCAATGTGTCAAAATATTTTCTTCTGTGTTCCTCAGAAGTAAACCAGTCATACAGGTTTAGAAAGAGTAAATAATGGCAGAATTTTCATTTTTGGGTGAAAAATCCCTTTAAAGGCAATGAGGTCTTTTGAAAGCATGTTTATTGGCGAGGGTTCAGGTTTGAGTTAGCCGGTGAGTTCCATGAGATAAAGATCTTTAAATAAGCACTTGTTTGGTTGGAGCTGTAAGAAGTCGGTGTGATATGAGAGTTCTCTTTCAAAAGTCTGAATGTTAGTAAGATTTTGACCTGTCTTTCGTATAAAGTCTCACTGGTTGTGCTGAGAAACTTGCGGTGCCTTATTTGTGTTAGTCTTCCTGGTTTCAGCACTCACCTGTCAGCGTTCTCACTACAACAGAGTGAAGCCACAGCCCATGTTCACATCCACTGTTATGTTACTGTCAGCAGAACCGAACAGCCATCTGCTGTGCTCTCAACTCAGAGTTATTTTGCTGAGCCATCAGCAGCACTGATGTTTTAAATACACTCCCTGTAGCCTCAGATTGATAGAACAAATAAAACCGTTAATATATTTGAGATTTTCTGTTGGTGTACTTGACTGATTTCATGTTGTTTTGAGTCTTTCTTTCCATGGAGTTGCCATCGTGAATATATTATATAAATATTATATAAATATTAAACTAAGATTGAAATAATATTGTATTTTGCTCAAGTTAACATATGGGTACATCTTAAATACACTAGCTTGATGTTGTCCTGCTGTATACATCATTAAAATGAGTGAAGAAATATTCATTTTTTGACTTTCAGTAATTGAAGTCTATCTAACAAAGTATTGTGGAATACACCGCTAAAATAAAGGTTATCTTCACAACAATGCCATAGAAAATATTTTGGTCCTCAAAGAACCATTCATTCAAATGTTCTTATAATAACCATTTTTTCTTAGCTGTTTATAAAAAGGTTTAAAGAACCTTTCTCCACTACAGATAAATGTTTGTGAAACAGGTTCTATGAATGTTAAATGGTACTTCAATAGCATCTTTTTTAAGAGTAACCTTTAACTAACTAACAAAAAACAGTTTCTAAAGTTCAAAATGTGTTGGAATGATGACAGTGTGATATCAAGACACAACTCGGATAAACAGGAAGATATATTTTATGTTCTGGTTATTACTGTACAGCTGTGAAACCAGTTCACATTAGGACTGGGTAAAATGACTCCACATGTTTGTTCTGTCTTCAGTAATGGAAAAAGCTTAACAGGTTGCCATATGTTCATGTTGATATTTGCACAGAAAATAATTATCTTCATCAGTTCTTTTTCCAGTCCACAATCTGGTAGAGATTTTCCCCATCACTCAAACCAGCTCTGTGCAACTGGGTGAAAAAACTCAAGCTGAAGTGTGACTTTAGAAACAAAACAATTCAGTGTTGTACTTTATTTCAGTATTTGTCTGTGACCCGAGCTCACAAATATAACAAACAAATGGATCTTTTGATTTTTCAAAGTCCCCTTTTTCTTTTAATTAAGGTACTTACATCATCAAGTCTTGAAGAAACAGCATGTTCCAAGACTTCTGAGGCAGACGAGAGAACAGTTTAGTTGTCATTTCAGTAACCGGGTCAGTGGTTACAAAGGGTTAGTGTGGAGAAACCAAACCTTTAAATTGCATTTTGTAGTTTTAGTTAAATAGGTTGAAGGCAATTCAACCCTCTGTGAGCAATAAAATTAAAATGCCTTTTTCTGTCTATAAACAGCAGATATTTCCAGTCACTGGTGTATCGTCCTTTTGAGCTGTAATTTCAGCTGCAGGTCTGAGGTTAATCAAATTGAAGGCCCCACAAAGCCGAGTTTATGGAAAAATCACGTGGATGTTTTAAAGCGAGTGACTCAGAGGGCGATGGAAAAGTTCAAATGAGAAAATTATGTGTGGTAAACAAATCTGGGAAAACATTTGTAGAGAGTAAGAATGCCACGCTTCCCGGCTCGCAGCGAGCCGCTGCCAGGCACAAGTTCCCTCGACGCCCCGCTCACCTGCAGCGGCGGCTGTTGCATTTATAATGCGGCGCATGCGCTGTAAGTTGCACATCACAACATAACTGACAACTCTTGACTGCTTTCACCACAACATTATACAAGAAAACCACAACATGTCAGAACAAACGTCTCTTGTGTTCACCGGTTTGGATTAGCATTTTAACAAACAGAGACCAGCTCCACATAATAAACTCATATGCATTACAAAAGAAGTCTGATTTTCCAGGCAGGTCACATTTGACTCGGTTGCCTGGAGGCAGCGGAGATCTGCGTGTCAGGCTGGATGCCAGCGCTGTGGTCCGGGCAGGGTGGGGGACAGGGGAGGGACGGGGTCTGCTGCTCTGTGGATGTCAGTGAGGGTGTGTGGATGTTCTCCAGCTCCTCCTGGGCCAGAGAGTTAAAGCGCTCCACCACACAGTGTGCCGTCAGACGGGCCTCTGGGTCATGATCCCAGCACTCAGTTATCGTTGCACACAAGACCTGCATGCCCTACAAACAACAGACACGTCTGTGAAGGTTTGAAATGTAGTTTCTTTCTCTATAATAGAAAAATTGTCATACAGTACATTGATATAATGATACATTAAAGTTAATGTTCTTCTTTTTCTTTGCATTTCCAGGTACTCACTGAATGTGTTGTCCAGCTGTCTGGAATATCTGGCCGTCCTCTGTCTCTCAACACCAGATCTCTCATGCTGTCTACACACGGCTGCTCACACACCTTAGAGCCAAAGGGTGGCTCGTAATTCTTCACCTCTGTTACATAAAATCAGAGCTCTCATTTCTGTTTAAAGTGTGACAGTATTTGCACAAGAACTTTACAGCACTTGCCTCCTATGGCTTCACACCGAGAGACCATTTCCCACATAACCAGGGCCATGGAGTAAACGTCCATCTGTTTAAAAGACTCCAGGTCCTCAAGGTTCACTCTGGACTCCAGAACCTCAGGAGCCATGTAGCGAGCTGTCCCCACCTACGACACCAAACAAGACCACGGCACCAAATTAAATCACAAAGTTACAGAGTTTCATGTGATCACATCTGTGACCTGAACAAATCGACCACAGAGCTTTTGGGTTAGATAGTTTGCAGGGATAAAAATCATCTTGTTTACTCTCAGAGATGATGCAGTTACAAATAACTCTGGAATGTTTTTGCTTGTTTTTCTAGTGTGTTTAAAGGATGCCACATTTGGAGGTTTTTGCCAACGTGTCCAGAAAATGTTTGTGACATAACTGAAGTATGTTTTCTTCTATAATTCATTTTGGACAAAGACAGCACTGTAAGTATCTTTTGGAGATAATTATTTATAAGTCAAGAAATCCACTAAACATAGGATGTTAAACTATAAAAACAGACAAAAAATGTTAAACTATAAAATATAAAGGTATCATTAAAATCAATAGAAATAGTTATTTGTAAGAGTGCATATAGTTATATTGTATAAATATATTTTGTATTGTATGTATTTTAACAGTTTCCTGTTCTTCTTTCCTACCTGCCCACTGTTGGCAAAATCATCTACAGTGAGGGAGAGGTCGAGCCGCAGGGCCAGTCCGAAATCACAGAGCGCGCACTCGCTGTTGCTCTTCAGCACGATGTTGCTGCTCTTCACATCTCTGTGAGCTATCTGAACCTTTGGCGCGCCGCAGGGCGTCGTGTCGCTGTGCAGGTGAGCCAAACCCTTCGCCACAGAGCCCGCCAGCGCACACAGCTCCGACCACGTGAGGATGTGACCAATCAGAAAGTCTTGAAGGTTGCCCAGGCTATAATAGGCCATGATGAGCCAGTATTGCCTCTGAGAGGGGCCGCCACGTTCCTCCGCTGTCAGGAACTGAACCACGTTTTCGTGTTTTAGGTTGGCATCAGAGAAAATGGCTCTTTCGTTACACCATGAGGTATATTCCACCGCTGGGAAGATCTTCACAGCCACCGTTTCGTACTGCCCACCGTCATCATGGCTGAGCCGGGCCCGCCACACCTCTGCGAAGCGTCCCTTACCCACCAGAGTCTCCAGCTGGATGGGCAGCTGCTCTGTGTTGTGGTTTAGGTTATTGGCACAGGTTGATGATATTTCTGAATTGATGTCATCACTCAGCGACGGCAGCTTCCCGTGGTAATCGCTAACATTCGCTGGGCCTGTGCAGCCCTCCGCTGGGTCCAGGGACTGATAGTGGGTCCGTCTTGGTCCCCAATCTTTGGGCTGTTTACCCAGCTGACGCGTGCGGTACAGGTAAAACGCCAGGGTGGCAATGATGGCAACCAGAAGGGGTGGAACAAGACTAATGACGACGACCGGAATGACGTCTTTAGACTTCAGCTTTGAGTATCCTAAATTAAATGCCATTCATTACATTAGATTAGCTTAAAATAGCTTAAATGTTACATATGTAAATATATTTAGACCACTTAGAGATTGCTATCAGGATGTGAAGAGACTTTTAAAGTCTTACAAATGTGTTTCTGAAAAAAAACACCTACTCTGTCTTTAAATGGGTTCTGGGCTTTGTTCCATAATATTGTGAGCTGCCTTCTAAGGCATACATGACTAATTTAGAACACTTTATATAGGAACAATTCCACTGACAACTGACTCACAATTGTTCTAAGCCAATGAGGCATTTTTGTGTAAAACATTACATTTGTGATTGATGTTTTCTTCTTGGTACTAGCATTGAAACAATTGCTATGTATGTTTATAATCAAATGTATCTAATTATTTTTCTGCCATCTTTGATTATTTTGTTTTAATAAGCTTGTATGCAGTAGAATTTGAGGAAAACAAAAGTTTCTTAGTACACAACATAATTTATAGTTTAGTAATTGGCACCTTAAAATGCTGCCTAAGTAGACAGCTCACTGGGTTCTGGAACCAAACCGTGGTTTTAAATAACAAAACAAAATGTTCTGTGGAAAAAAAATTAGCTCTTGGTTTCAGCTGTATGGAAATATTATTTTTTGACATGCACGTGTACCGTTGGGTCCTTTGTCAAAGATGAGCTTGTCGTTGCACTCCTGGTCTCCGATGCAGGCACAGATGAAGAGCAGACCATCATCAGAGGGCTGAGGTGTCATCAGACACTCTGTGCTGGAATAATTCACCAACATCACGTTCTCCAGCATGTGCTGTGGATTATAGCACAGCGTCCTCACACTCACGCTCACATTGTCCTTTCTCCTGAGAGAAACATCAGAGGAACACAGTCAAGCACAGAGACCGGAGAGCACAGAGAAATCCCCTCAGCGGGTTAAAACAACAACGGGATCCAGAAAGACAAACGTAATCAGACGAGCTCAGCAGAAGATGAAATTTGGAATAACAGCGATCCTGCTCGTGGGCACACTTTGTGTTTAATGCCAGAGTCTAAACTTTGCTGAAGATTCAACATGTGTTTGGTATTTATCCTGCATTTGCGTGTTCTCCCACAGAACAGCTTGTCTTTCAAGCACTCAAAGGTCAGAAGAGCGGCAGGAGAGGAAATGGATAGAAAGAAAAAACTCTTGGAAAGTAACCTGTACAGCACGGGTCACAAAGGTTGTAAGGCAGCTAAATCCATATTCATGCAAACATTCTGGAATATGCTGCTGCTTTTATATTTGGATCATATCAGTATCTTATTGTGTTGCCAAAGTTATTTAATAAAAGCTGTGTTCAAACAGGAAGACTGAACCGTTTGTGTGTTTTATTTCTGCATAATAAAAATGAAAAATGTTTCAGATTTACCATATTGCTACACACACTTCCTCCGCCAGCGTACAGTACGAGGTCAGGCTGCAGTTGGTCATGCAGACGTTGTCTTCACATACGGGACTGGAGTGATCGCACCACTTACAGAGGTTTGTTCTCACCAGCGTGAAAGTCTGCGCCTGCAACACTGCGATCACAGACAACATTTAAACATGTAGATTTGATCGTTTACACAGTATTAAAAAACTAAGTGGTATTTAAACTATTTAAGCTGTAATAATGAATTATGAACGATGTTTGCTTTACTAAGATTTAACTGTTCCTAGGTTAAATATATGTGTAGAAGACACGCCACTTTTAAAATGTTAGGTAAAAATGTTGGCCTTTCAGTGACTGACCAAGTCATTCGTTTCAAAGACGTTTTGTTTTTAAATTAAATTGTAGGTTTTTATATAAACGAAATTGGCATAATTATATTTTAGCCACAAAACTAATTTCAGGCACTTAAGAACACGCCTTCAGATCAGAGGTTTTAAAATCATGAGAAAAACATTTAAAGGTTAAAACACTCAAACAGAAAAACTGAATTGCTCACAGCATAAGAGCTGAGCTGGATTGAGACTCTCAATAAACTCAGTAAAAATTAGCCAATGATGAAAATGATGATTGCAGTGAGAAACGTGTAACAATGAAAGCGCAATGCAATCAGGACGACCTTTAATGCAGCTCTGAGCTGCGTGACCCATCTGGAGTTTATAAAGTTCTAATTGGATTTGGATGAATGCAGTATATAGCCTGACGTGTGTGTGTGTGTGTGTGTGCTGGTATTCACCATGTTATGAGGACCAAATGTCCCCACAAGTAATATCAGTACATTTAAACCTTGTGGGGACATTTTTAGGGCCCCATGAGGAAACAATTCTATAAGTCATACAGAATCCAAAATAGCAGGATTTGGTTTAGGGGTACAGTTAGTGTAGGGGGATAGCCTCCTTTTGGGGACGTGTGTGTGCGTGTGTGTGCATGCGTGTGTGTGTGCGTGTGTTTGTGTGTGTGTGTGTGTGTGGTGTGTACTGGGATATAGGCTGTTTGGTTTGGTGCACACATCACTGAAAGCATCTGTATTTCTGTGGTAAGTGGGAAAGGCCTGAATTCTTTTCTACACACACTGTCTCCTGTCTCTGTGCTGAAGCTACCACATCACAACAATACTGTTTGTTTATTAAAAGCAGATGAGAGGTGAAAGTCCTATTGCTGAACGAGTGCAGGAACCTTACAGTGAACCATCTTAAAGAAAAGAGAGACACACGTCCAGATGTCCACTGATACACACCGTCAACAGAGAGAGAGAGAGAGAGAGAGAGCTCTCGTGTGAAAGAGTGAGGGGCATGAGGGCAGACAAAAGAGAGAGAGTAGAAAATGTAAAGGGTTTGCACAAAAGCCGCCCCCCACACCCACAAACTTGAGAGTAACTTTTAAAGTAACTTTAGAGTAAGTTTAGAGTAAGTTTAGAGTAAACTCAGCAGCAACGGCCCCAGAAATAAATTAAAGCCAGAAGCGTTGACGCTGGCCAAGTTTGAAGCACAACCCCTCAGTGCTTCAGGGAAATCCAGCGACTGCTCACAGAGTCCAGGAGATGTTGGCCTGCATTTATTTGGTTTGCACTCAAGCAAGTTTCCTTCTCCTTCCCTATTTGTAATTCATGACTGCTACGTATAATCATGGAAATCTAATCCAGCAGAAAATAGATGTTAGGTGGTGATTTCTTGTGCCATCGTTTACAGCAAGTATTGTTGAGACCTGAAACGATCAACAAAACCTGACAAATCTGAGCAAACCTCCTGTCTGGTGCTTATCTGTAAGATTTTCTGCAAAAGTATATTGTTGCTAGCTGTGCATTAAAGCAATAGAAGAGCTAAGTAAACATGTGTGTTGGTTTGTTTACTTTTGGGTAAAATTAAAAAATGTCCTTACAAACCTGTCAAATAATGTTTAAGTATCCGTACTAGTCACACAAATTGGTCAAATTATGTTAAATCTAATAATAGCAAAAGTTTGTATGAGGTTTAGAGGACAGAAAATGTAATTATGCCAGTATGAAAACAAGCCTGTTTTTCTAAATGCCTTTATGTACCATAAAAGATTTTGGGGGCTCCAGTATCTAGTAATCAAACTCCCACTGGGTGGCACCTTTCCAAGTTTTTCCAATTCCTTTTAAACTCAGCTTGATCCCTCAAAGCATTTCCTGATATTAAATGAATAACAGGACAATGAAAGCAGGACTGTTGCATTCATGATAAACAGATGTCTTCAGAAATTGCTTTAAATGTTGACCATGGCTCACACCCAAAACTGGGCTCACGAGCGCAGTGTAAGCGTTGAGGGGTGTCAACGCCCTGTCCCTGTTATTCAGAGATAGGTGGAGCAACAATAATGCCAGTGAAACTGTTCTATCATCTTATGCCAAACAAGAAACATCATTTATCATCATTCAAATCACGACGGCTCTCCTCTTTAAGCCCCAAACAACTCATGCCCACTGAGAGAATGTTCTTGGACTCTTCTCAAGGAAACGAGTTTGACCCTGTCAACATCGTGGCCACTGCTGAACTCACAACAATGTTGTCATTGTTGACGATTACAAAGACAAAGATGAGAATCATCAGGGCGCCCTAGCTGGACGTCTTTGTATTTGTTTTAGTCTCTCTGTGTGGTTACATCTGCACACCCTGGCACCAGCGATCTCTCCATACGTACCACATTTTTTCCTAAACAACCATTTTTAACCACAGATGTGAAATGAAGTGTGACTGAGTGTGATGATTTTCTTCTCTCCGCCCTCATGGTAATATTTCATAATTGTTGTTGAAAGTGGAGCTACTCCACACACCCAAATCATTTAAAGGGGCCTCAGCCGGGCAAAGATCATCTGGAGTCTCCAGATATTGTTTCCTGTTAGGAACTTTCCACGATAGGCTGTTATTTTAATGCTGTCACAGTGCTGGACACGTTATTGTTCCTGATGCACTGATTCTGTTATTAATAATGACTATTTGTGACCCTGTCTGTAAAATCCAGACCAAAGCCTCATAATCGAATGAGATCTGCAGCGTCAACGTTTGATTTCAGACATTAATTTTTCTATGATTTAACCTTTGATGAATTCTGACTTAAAGACATCACAGTTACATTTTCACATAATGTTCTTTATGTTTATTTTCTAATATATAGTTTAAATTATAATGTACAGTATATGAGGATTTAACTGTACATATTTTGGATTTACTGTTAAATACTGTCCTGAGAATACAAACGTTTTCTTGGTAACCATTAACAAAACATCTTATAGGACGTTTATCATCTTCAGAAAACATTTAGGTAAATATTTAGGTAAATATATTGATAGAAGAGAAATTCAAGTTTGGAGTCATAGTCAAATTTTAAGTAGAGACACACAGTCCTAACAACAAAATAACACAAGTTAAATAGCGGACGTGTTAGTTAGTAAGTTAGTTAGTTAGTGAGTAAGTTAGTTAGTTAGTGAGTAAGTTAGT
>JBAJNP010002734.1:0-45283 GCA_036877545.1 Yasuhikotakia modesta
TGGGTTTAGGGGAAAAAACAAAAACGCCTAGAAGAGAGACAACAGATTATATGAAACAGATGTACTGCAAACAAACGACACCTGTTTGTCCATATGCTTATGTTTCTAATGCGTTAATCCAGCCATGTCTTGTTCGTTTCATTAAAATATAACCAAAGCAATTATATTTCCACGTATATAAATGGGATTTTATCTACTTTGTGACTTTGCCAAACTGTCTTAACTCTGACTCTGAAAGTCTGAATAGACTTAGAAGCTACATTGGTGAAGGGACAATATTTGTTGGTTCTTTACAAGACTGCTTTGCTCTAATACTGAATGTCAAAACTAAACAGTTCAAGATCTTCACCATGAAGGTCCATCCATTTCTGCTCGGAGAACGTAAGAACCTGCTGGTTCATCAACACTTGAAGTTCATCTGCTCGGTCTCCAAGTCGCACCTCGATGACATCAGAGTCTCTCTCCCTCATGGCCACCGAACAGAGTCGAGTTCCATTAGCGATGAAACCTGATAATACAGCATTATAATGACTCCCTTTAAGAGGTATGAGATTCAATGCATATTTAACCTAAACCATTCCACCAACTCACCGTTCTCTAATTTCATTGGCTCAGTCCTTCCTTGGACAGACAGCTGATAGGCTGAGGACTGCACCAGATGGTACTCCCCTTTCCCATTGAAGGTAAAATTCACACCATCGAATGTCACGAAGTGCGGGTCACCGAGAACGGTAGCTAATTTAGATAAAAAGGAACCGCTGTGTAATCTGTAGTCTACACAATAAATCTATAGTTTCTACAAAATCCTGCAGAAGTGAAAGCTGTGGTCACGCTCTGACACGTTAGGCTGTGGTGCTCATGTGGGCACTGCAAGTTCAAATCTGGCTTTGCAGTAATTCACTGTCTAATACAATAAAAATTAACTTAGAAACCCTCATACAAAACTCTAGTGTAAAAACAAACACTGATTACATAATCAATGTAAAATATGTGTTTTTTACCTGCTCTTGGAGGCCGATAGGTTCTGCAGTCACTAGACGGTCGGTGAGAGAAGTAATACTCGCAGTTATCTGACCACAGGCAGCAGTAGTAGAAACTGATGACGTCATACTTCCAGTGGGAGAATCCTGGAACTCTGGGTGGTTTTCTGTACGGCGGCGCCCCCCAGTCGTGCCCTCGATCTGGGGTGCTGCCACCGATAGAGTCCCCCGTGAGAACCTGAGCTCCAGTGCTGTCATAGCAACACTGCTGACCGGCGCCATACTGGGGACTGCAGAAAGAAAGATGGTGGTCTCAACAGCGGGGCATATTGTAGGTATATATATATATATATATATATATACAGATACATACTATACACTATATTACACATATGTACTCCTATCTAGATATTACCTTCATTCATGTTTAAAAAACATCATAAAAATATCACAATACTGTGATACTATTGTGATAAGTGATGTCATACCTGCCCTGTATGGCTCTAACACAGTGGACGGCACCTGGGTGATAAACGCAGAAACTGCCTGCCTCGATATCACAGCCATAATCTGTCTGTAATACAAACACATCTCTGTGTAAGGGAGTTTTTTATAGCAACGTAACATAACAAGAAGTTTCATCACATTCACTTGTGTAGCTGTTGGGCCCCATTTATCTATTATCACAAAGGCCTAAAACTGTGATAGGTTGAGGAATTTCCCAAGTAATTCTGAGGTCACTAGTAACAGTGTTAGGTGTTTAAAACTACACCAGATCTGACTGTGAAGAAATCTGCACCCACATGAAATCTCCCGGTGTCCGCGCGGGCCTGGGCCAGCGTACAGGGGCAGTCGATGATTTCAGTCTGGAAGCTGGGGAGGGCTTTTTCCTCCTGATCCCAAATGAGGCATTTCTCCAGAGCCCAGCCTGCCGAGTCCTTCCGGAAATCCTCCTCTAAATGCCAGGCGACTGCATACGCTCCACTCCACAAGGCGTTCACATCCCTGCATGCGAAAACAAGAGCTCACACTGTTTATTATCGGTGAAAGCAGCGCTAACCATGGGGCGGAGCAACTACAGGGCCTCAGGGTAACTTAAATGACTTACAACAAGACAAAATAAGCATTTAAATAAGCTAAACAATGGCAAATTTTGTATGGTAATTTGGTAGTTTGTATAAAATACACAACTTGGTAGTTATGCCAAACTCTGGAACAAGTAAAAACTGTGAAAATGTTAAATATTTAAATATTGATGTGGGGGGACTAAGAAAAATCAGTTACTGAGCAAATACATGGCAGAACTGTTCAAAATACAGCACTCACTTCGCTAAAGAAAAGTATACAAAGTTACCTGCAATTTTGTGTTTCAAACAGAGATGGCGACAGTGAGGAAAACACCACAGAATGCAGCTTTTAAAACATGATAATGTGGTCATTCTTACCGCGCCCCGTCAGCTTTGGTGCTGGGCATGACCCGCATGCTGCCCAGGTCCCAGAGGGAGAAGGGTTTATCTGCAGGCTGTGGGGTAAAACTGAACACTCCAGTGTTGGACACATTCCTAGCCACGGTGTACAAATACTTCCATTCTGCCTCCCAGTTATTGGAATATGCCTCTCCTGTTATCAAAATAACGATAAGAGTTTATCTTGATGATAAAAAATTATCGTTCGCACTTTCTGTAGATGTGTCGACAAGGGACGTTGAATACTAAGCTTTTTTTAGAAAATGTAAAAATGCAGATTAGAGGATACAGTTTAAATACAGTCTGTACAGTATGAAAGTCATTTTGTCTATAGGAAGTTGGTCTAAAGTACAGAAAAGTAACATGGGTGTGTATGTGCGCGTAGCTTATATTAAAAACATTTGTCAAACATTCTCTACAGTATTTACCCTTTAACAGACGACCTGTCATTAACACTAATGATTATTAGATTCAGGGAAGACGCTTGCATATATTAAAACAATTACCTACAAGACAAGTCATTAGTTTAAAACAGTTTGTGTTAAGCTAATATTTACTCACCAGTCTCATTGTAACCCCACAGCTCAACATTCACACTCTCTGCATTTATCAGAGACGGTATCCATATCATCTTTAAAACTCCCCCCACATTCGGGGTCCCGTAGTACTGCCACTGTGTGGCGTTGGCCAGAATGATCTTGTAAGCAGGGCCCAGTTTACTGTGGTGGACTAACCAATCAAAACAATAAAAATAACATCCATACATTAAAAGATACAACAAGCTTGAATGAAATGCATCAAACTTGGTTTGGGATTAAAACAATCACAGCATTATGAAATAACTGAACCACAAAACTGATCTCACATCAGCTACAAACACAATTAAATGGAATAGCTGAGGTTCAGTTCACTTTAATCATTCATACAAGAAGATTTAGACAGTAAACCAAACTGAGTGGACTCTGTCGGCAGTTGTAGCTCACCTGACATCCATCTCCCTGATCTATCGTAACTCACTCCATCCGTGGAAACCTCAAACGGGACCCAGCCGGACTCGTACAGCAGCGGAGAGATACAGTGACCCACACCGTTCTTATCAACGTAGCCCTCCGTCAAGATCTCCGACTTAAACCTGGGACACAAACATGCTGATGTACAGCTGGTGTTCATTCAGAGATTTTCATCTCATTTTGCAGCCTTCACCAAGGACACTGTGGCACCAAATAAACTTTTCAACCCAGATCATGTCCTTGGACAAATACTTAACTGTAATGTTCTGGAACAAACTTCAGTTAAAATTCCCTTAATACCAAATATTACATTTGGTTGCTGCGTTTCAGAAATGAAATTGTATTTCATCACAGTTTGTAAACACCAGATCTAAACCTCTTAGAAAATGAACGATGGTTGTGCAAACAGTTTAAACCAAAACATGTTAAACACAAATAACCAGGGTTTTGCTGAAGCAACTGTAATTCAACCATCACCAACTAACTAAACAAGTTAAGTACATAGTAACCAATGTGCCAAAACCCAAGTTTACTACAAATACACTGTTTTAAACCTCTGATATTTGTATGTGGACAGTATTTACAGACCTTCTTTACACTAGCTGTAAATATTGCTCAACTCTGTGCAGATGGCATAAGTCTAGCCACAGACAGACTATTTTTAACCCTTTTTGAGGCTTGTGCATAAACAGGAAGTTTATGAGAGTTAAAATTGTGCCACACTTACCTACACGTCAGGTTAATGTTTTGCTCAAACGTAACGTTGAGGATCGTGAAGTCGGTGCCTCCGAGCAGCGATCCGGAAAAGGGTTTAATGTCGAGACAAAACTGCTTATAATCTGCACAGCAGTTTCTTAAAGACTCGCATGTGGCATGACAGGAGCATGTGCGCATCTCTCCGCAGCTGTGCGCACACGACTGCGCTGCATGGAGAAAAACGCACCGCATTGCGTTACACTGTCACATACACCAACTGAGACAGAATTGCACACTTTTAAAACCACATTTTGGGAAAATAAAACATTTGCTCGATATAATACATACATACACACAATGCACACAAACTTGTACTTACCAGCAGTTCTTAACAACAGCTGAAGCAGCACTATGGAAATGCAGAGGGTTTTGCACACCATTGCTTTGGTCCTGAATGAGCCGAAATGTGTTTAATAGTTACCGGTTGGGTTGCAACAACAGTGACACAAACGTGTGCGTTTCACGGGCACGACATTGTCACCAAGGTCTCGCTCCTCTGTAACTATTTAACAGCCGAGGAGTCGCAACAGCCGCAATAAATGGAGGCTGTAAGAAGCAATAAATGAAACCACTGGCGTGCATACATGCATTTTAACGCACATCAATTTCCTCATATGCTTTCTCTGCAAAGTATTATCATGACATTTGCACGTGTAATAAAAGTATAAACTTTTTGGACTTGGCGCACAGACTCGCGCAAGATAACGGGAATGCCCTAAAAACAGCAATGCTTCAAAATAAAAGTCCTCAAGACCTTTTTTTAAAGTCCTATAAAGAGTTTTTTAAAGACTCTCAGTCCTGGAGGGAGACTGAGAGAAACATCTTGGTCTTTGTTTTTTTGGTGGTGCTAAAGTTAGTATTGAAAATAATACTGCGAAGACTTGGTACAAGTTGTGATCTGATGCAAACAAACCACATTAAAACTGCACTTCATGGATGAGGCTTGTTTAGATGAACTATTGATTAAATGAGTTTAATACAAAATCATTTTCTAAATTATAATGTTACAATAAACTTATTTTAGCCATTAAAAAATTGACCAAATTATATTTCTGTATAACTACAAAGTATTTGCAACAAATGCAACGTTTCTGCAAACGCAAAGAATATTTAAACATCACATTTTAAATGCTCACAAAAATAATTTAAATCACCATAGAAATTAATAAGTAGAATATTTTTATCACGGTATAATTTTTTCATTGCACAAACAATGAACTGAAACCATGGCTTAATATTTCAAAATGAAAATGCAGGAAAAAAAACAATCAGATTTCACATGTTGCACATTTGTTACACAATTCACACAACACTTGTTGAGATGTTTACAGTAATTACATAATGCCTTCATACCTAGATTCATTAGCCTTCCACTAAAACAAACAAACAAACAAACAAACAAACAAACAGACGTTCATTGATTTGTTCACATACTCTTCTACACAACAAATTTAGAAACAACCTCTCTTGCCATTTAAAAACAATTATTAATGACAATATACTCTCACAAATCACAGATGGAAGTTGACACATTCTACTCTAAATTTGTCTTTAAATATTACTAATTTAAAATGAGGTACAAAAACCTAAAACTTCCCCCCCAAATGGTGTTGAGATGACCTCCTCTCATTAAGGCAAAAACTCACTCCCTCAGAGGACACGGGTCGATGCATAGAAATTAGACGCAAGCTAAAACAACATTACAAACCATGTTGTATGAAAAGCTGAGTTTAACTAATACACACACACAACCTTTCTAAACGCAAAACAGAAAAAGCAAAATACGGCCCTAGAAAAAGTTCCTCGGATCCGCTGACCGTATGCAGGTACGATAGATTTAATATAATTACTCTCAACAATCATTGGAGCTATTTCTTTAATAGCAAACAGGGAAGTCGAGTTTAACGGATACAACGTTTCCACTGTAAAAACCTAGCAGCGCTAAAGCGACTAACAACATTTATCAACCAACATGATAATAAGTGATGGAAGTGTAATGAAAGAATACTTTATACATGGAAGACAGGTGATATTACAATCTATTACAGACAGAGAAAGACCAGATCTGATTCAATCTACACGTATTTGTACACCTCAACAATAATCAGTTTTTCTAACCATTGAAATTATGTTTGGCTGCATAGAAAATGTAACGCATCTATATTTTATACCACGTGTATAAATACTTTTAATTGTCTTCTAAACTTGGTAACCTGGAAAGCTTATCTAAAATGTGTCTAAAATATATTCAAGTGATGCCTGTCAGTCTATGTGTTAAATTAGAAGCTGTCATGAAGCAGGAAACCTAACAGAGAAAATAATTTCTCTGTTAAAAATAATTTAACAATACATGATATTCCTTTATATGTTAGCTTTCATAAGACACCATATTGCCTGTGTTTTATTATTATGTCTACAATGACCAAATTAATGAGAAAAACTGAACTTTTTTTTTAGAAAAAAATAGAAACGAACAAGAATTTTCTATTGCATTTTAGATTGTGAGTTGATTTAAAATGTTTGTGATGAACATTATACTTTACCTATTTGCTCTACAATATAAACTTTATACCTCAAATGTGAATTTCAAAGCCACCGTGGCCTCAGCATGAATAAAAGGCTCTATTGAGGGCACTAGCTAGTGCTTAGCTAAAGAGGGTGTAGCAGAATGATGTCATCATGACATGACATGAACCACAAACCATCCATTCACAGGTTTCTGTGTAAATAAACATGGCTAGACAAAGTATGAGCAAATCAGAACTGGTTTCAAAGGACCTGCATAAAAAACAGAAAATGTTCACCATGTAATCTGGTCATACGAGAGGAAAAAGTTGGAAAGATCTTCCTAGAGAAAACATGGAACTTGGTCACCGTTTCATTGACAGAGTTTAGAAACTGTTAATAATAACAAAAGAATTTGTGCCTTTTAATAACTTGTTTCAAATTTGTTTTTCTTTTGCTAATATGGAATGGCGTTGGGCAGAAAACAAGCTGAAATAATTCATATGCGAACAGCAAGCGTTCATAACTTGACTAAGAGCTAATTTAAAAGAACCTACCTAATGTTAAGATTTATGCTAACATCTAAATCGTTCTGAATTCTTCATAGACTAACAAAACCATTTGGTATGAAGCAACTGGAATCAGTCTGACTAGTTTTCATTTGGTCAGTTTAAGTGGGGAGGGTGTAAAGTAGGTCAGGTTTTTGGAAACTTTTTGCGTCAGTCAGTGAGGCTTTCTGTCAAAAAAAGCAAAAAGGACAAGCAGAAAAACACAAATGATTATAAATGCCCTGACTTTAAAATGGGGTAGTTAAGTCCATAAAACAGGGGGACAGCATAGTGTCCTAAAGCTGCTTCTGAGACAAACGAAAAACGAGACAAGGTCTAAACGAGACAAATGGTACAGCTTCCATCCACAAGTCCTGGTTTTTGGATAAACTAAACGTCAGTCACACTGCTAACCTTGTTTAAACAGTCCAGGATTTATAAAGCCACAAACACGCCCATTACGTACCAATTTCTGGCCTGACCTAGTCCAGCCGGGCTTTAAAACAAGCCAGCACTGCTGGCTTATAATCAAGTCTGGAGGTTTAAAGTTAAGCTCAGGCTTTAGTCCCAGATACTGAGTTAGTCCTTTAGGTTCTGAGTTTGTTTTTGGTCCTCTGCTATCCAAGCTGTATCTGGCCAGAGTAGATGGTGAGTAAGAGCATGATGGCAAACCCTGTGAGAAGCCCAGCATTCTGGATGGCAAACGTGAGCAGTGAGCCACTTCCTCCTGCCTCCTCTTCCTCACGGCTGACCTCGTTCATCTCAGGGAACTGCGGAGACGGTAGTGGAGAGTTTAGAAGCTCAAGGATAGTGAGATAAAAAGCATAACAGCAGTGATTTTCTGTATTTATGTCTCCTTGGTTCTTTAGCTCAACTGTAAAATCAATCGCCTTCCACATACATTTATGCAAATGTCACGATTACTTTCACACAATTACTCTTTTAAACACATTTAAAAGCAAACGTGCGAGCTTAACATTTTTACTGTCTGTTTTTTCTTGCATTCTGTTAGCCTTTGTTTTTTTATGACGGTGTAATATTAACTCACGCTGTCTGCAGGTCTTTTCCCAGACATTCACAATTGTTTTTGTAATTACTGACAAAATCTGCTTTGTTTTTGTTGTTTACTATTTTCGTTGTTACTCTTTTTGTTTAAGCATCAGATCATAACATTTTTAAAAATGTCCGCTTGTTTACCATGTCAGCCAGTGCTATGTACAGGAACATGCCCCCAGCTAAAGCAAATATCCAGTTGGGAGAGAAGCGATTTCCAGCCAGGATTCCGAAGCCCATTCCCAAATAACAGCAGCAGGCCGAGAGGAAGTTGAAGAAGAGCGCCTGCTGGATGCTCATGCCAGCGTTTAACAGAATTACAAAATCACCTGAGGACAAAACAGCAGTTGTTAACATGACAACAACTAAACATCATTTGATATCCATTTTTTATTTAGGAAAAATTGTACTTTTTTTGGGAAAGGATCTTATAAGGTTTAAACCTTGTTTTAAATCTAGGCCATATCAAAATAACAATCACACAGATCCTTCTAACTGCTTTGCCAATAAAGGGTGAGGCAAAATTTACACACAATTCCATATGTAAATATGTAAGAAAATGTGTGTGTAGCTTAAAACCCTGAGCAAGTGTTTAAAGCAAAGTTAATAATCAGAGAATCTCTGTTGATATTTAAACAAGACGCCCAAACAAACATCCACCCCTCCCTTCATTGCTCTGGCCTCAAAATAGCAAACATATGCCACACAGGCAACAGCTGATGAACACGCCCCCTGTTGCTGATTGGTCACGGCAGCGCTATCGTGCTGTGGTGATTGGCCCAATCTGGTGACAGCCATGTTCTGTGTGTGTTGGAAAATGTGTTTGCACAGACACCTAGCAAATATTTAACAGAATAAATATTGTCCGGGTGTTCGTTACAATTTTCTACAGCTTTATAAACCTTGTGTCAAGTTTAACACCTAGCATAGCCTGTGAAAAAAAGATTACGCTCACCCAATTCATGAGGAAACTCTTCACACAGAATGGCCACTGATGTACTGATGCCCTGAAACACAGAGGCCGTGAAAGATGCCCCGATAGCCAGACCGTCTATAAAATTATGCAGCCCGTCGCTCAGAGTGATCATCCACGCCAATGTACCGATGTCAGAGTAGGCCCTGCCCTTCAGCCAATAGCATCCTCCCTTTCCAGCTCCGCTAGAACTCTGGGAGTCCTGCATCAGGGAAACAAATGCAGGAAGAGGTCAAGTTTGAGGGACTTCATAAAACTGTTTCTGAATGTTTCATTCTTCAACAGTCATTGTCCTTCACCAAAATTAGCTCAATGTAAAGCAACGAAATTCAAGGCAAATTCAGGAAGACCAAAAATATTTGATGTGGGTTGTTTTTGGCACCTGTACAGCTGGTGCTGTGCTAAGCATTTTGTCGTCCTCTCCGACCCCCCTGACGTCACCTTCTGCCCTGGGTAAGGACACGCCTCCAGTCTCTCCATTCTGCAGCTTCTCCATAACCCCATCCTCCAGATCACCATTGGAGCTGGAGTAGCGCTCCGCGGGGAAATGACTGTGTCCGTGACCATGTGCTCCCTACACACAGAGAGAGAGAGAGAGAGATAGAGACGGAGGAAATAGACAAGGAGGGGTAAAATAAATTTTAATTTTATAGCAAAAAACTCCACAAGAGGGCACTATTACAGTACAGTTCAGGACTGTTCAGTCATTCATTTGTAATACTCACTGGTCATTTACACAAACACTACAAGTAACTCTGTAAAAAGCATGTTTTCAAAGGCTTCAAATTTCTTTACTTTAGCTTTTAATCACAACTAAAGAACTTCTTTTAAAGCACATTACAGCTCAAAAGTGCCTCTCAGAAGTCGTCCGTCATGTAAAACTAGACAAGTACATACTGCACATACTGCACATACTGAACTCATTGAGTTCTACAACAGCTCTTCAAGTACTTTATGTGCAATGAAAGAACTCCAACTTAGATCAGGAACTTTTAATTCTTTAATAACTGCAGTTCCAGTCGTGTTTGTATCAGAATGGGTGATTTGTGTGAAGCTCACCCTGTCCTTGGGTTTTAAGATCATCTTCAGAATTTTCTCTGTGAAGAAGAACAGGTAGAATCCTCCAAACACAACAGCAGATTTGGAAACGTAGTAATCTTCCAAGGGGTCAAACCCAAACGCCTGCGTACAGACAAAAGCTCTTTAACACAACATCAGTGAAACTTATTACAAATCACTTTGTTTATTTTTAACTATAGATCTTGATAATGTTGAATTCTGTGTGCCGTCTGGTTAAGTGTGTAGTGTGCTCAACAGAGTATGTGGATCTGAAGTATATGTGCTTAGTATGGAAACAATCCAAACCAATCCTTCAGTCGCTCCTCTAGGCCCAAGAAAATGATATTTTCCCTTCTGTATGAAAATGTGACACAGTTATTAATTAATACCGTCTAGAAAAGCGAGTGTAAGAATAATTTTGGATTGGGGTTTTTTGCCTCAGTGTTTCACGCTCTGTGTGGGGGAGGAGCTTAATACCTCATCTAAATTTAGTTTTTAACAAATGACAAAACTGAGCTATCTACTCACAGATATTAATCTGACAGGTGCTGTAATATATCAAGTAACAAAATAAATGGACTTAATCTCAGGACATCTCTGCATGTGTGGATCAATACTAAGTTCCATATAATTGATTTTCCTTTTCTTGTCTTTCAGTTGAGGAAACCACTAAGGTCTAAAAGGTTACTAGTTAAAAGAATATCCTCACCCAAGAAAACTAGTTCTGTTATCATTTACTCACAGTTATGAAACACAGGGAGATATTTAGGGAAAAACACAAACAAAATACAACAAAAGTAACAACGTGAGGAAATGAATAAATGATGACAGAAGGCTAATTTTTGGGTGAACTATTCTTTTGACTGTCAGAGTCGACAGACGCTCTTGAATCTAGAGAGGGTTTTCTAGAGAAAGCGGTATCTGAAATGTCTCCAGTCTGGCTGTGTGGCACACGTTTTTGAACCCTTTTACCACGTGTCCACTCTACCTCTGGGATTAGTTGAAAGAGGGCGTTGGAGTACAGAGTACCAATGGCCAGGGCTATGAAGTACAGCAGCAACCGCTTGTAAAAGGTTTTCCTCATGAAGGGAACCACACTCGCCCCGATCAGTGAACACAGAGATATCACTGTCACACACAGGAAACCATACCCCCACACTGGCCAACCAACCGAGAGAGAGAGAAAGAGAGATGGAAAAGGGGAAAAAAAAGAAGAAAGAATATTTGAATTAATCACCAGAATAATTAATGCTAAGTGAATTTATGCTATTTATAATCTCAACAGCAGAGTTCCTTCACTGTGGGGGAAAAATATTAACAAGTGCTGCAGGAAACTTTGACATTAATTCAACATTAATTCATGCAAATGAAGATTTTTTTTCATTGCTAAATTTAATTAATTAGTTCCATTTGTGTTCATAGCTAATTTATATCATTAATCAACTGTAATAATTATAATGATTTCAGAATCACTCCATAATATCACAAGGACTCCAGCGAGACCCTCCCACATTCTAGAAAAACATTGTGTTTCATTCGCAGAGGAAGTGAGGGGGAGTTTCCTGTTAGAACAAATGATGGCTTCAGAGACGAGGTCACAGAAAATCTCCTAAACCTGAGGGGTCGAGTGAACACCCATCACACATCCTCTCTGTCCGTCCATCCTGAACTTTCTCAGAGGCCGCAGAGAAGGCCTCCATTTATGCTGAGCAGCCACTGAACCGTGAACACGGCACACTAACATCTACCTTCTCTCTGACTGACATCTGTGAACAGCAACAACTCGACACGGAAGACTGTGGATCCGGTCATCCGCTCTTTTAATGAGGACAAAACTATCAGTTGAGCGGATGAATAACTGTAGTGTCCCAATTTGATAATATTCGTTCATTAATTTGGTTTTTATCTGCTTTTGGCAACTTACAAATAATAACATAAGGATAATTGGTCCAACTGATATAATTGTAACAAATTATAAAACCCAATTAATTGTACATTTTTACAATATTTAATGTACAAACATTGTCAGCAGGCCAGTTTTGTGCAGACTGCATCAATACTAAAAAGAGTGATTTCAATGATGTTTTGACAAAGTCTTCAAAACGGGTGTATTTGTAATTCAAAATTACAACCCTTAGGTACACAACCCTTCTTATTAGATTTACAATATAAATCTGTACCAGGAGAACATAAGATTAAATCATGCGGAAAAGAGATTTAGGAAGAGGAAACCACCACACTGAGATTCGCCGCTGCTGTGGCCTGGAGTTTTGTTTCTTTGAAAGTTGAAAACATTGGGAAAAAGAGGAAAGAATGGAAAAAGGCGTTAATTCCAGGCACCCCTGTGGGATTAATCCTGATCCAGGTGGATTGATTGTGTTTGGGTGGAGAAGGGGGGATGGATACTGCACCTCAGGCAGGAGCTGGAAGATGGCAGTGGACAACAACGTTCCGATGGACAGAGCGATGAAAAAGATGAGCGTTCTGCGCATGAATCGTGTCCTCATCAGGGGAACCACAAAAACACCAGTTAAAGCGAATCCACTAACCAGAGTCACACTCAGAACTGAGTAACCCCACACTGCAGGACACACACACACACACACACATGCCCTTTAATTACATAACATTATACCTGCACACACACATCCCACAATCTTTGTCTGTGGATTATAACATATTACAGCGCTGCTCAATTTGACACATCCAGTTGAGCTTGAATACCTGGAAATACAAGATTTTTGACACACACGCACACACACATACCCAGACACACACACGCACGTGCAGGTGTGGAGGAGAACATCATTATCTGGAGGGGAAACGTGGCAGGTGTGTGTTTTGTACATATCAGATATCACTGTCGACACATGTGAACCGGCGTTCTCCAAATCAGGTGTTAACATTCGCAGAACTGAGCGCAGCTGACGGCGGTTCACCTAAAGAAAAAATCTATCATAAAAACAAAAAGCAGTTTTGAGTTTTTTGCAGACAATAACAGCATTAAATGTGGATTCACAACCTGTGGTATGAAAAACAGATTAGTGAAGCAGTTTGTACAGACGTCGGTTGGGTAAAATATTTGCATAAGTCCATATGTACCTAAACCAAACATTCAATGTCACAGTTTACACATGAAGGGCTCTGTAAATGTTGACAAATCTATCCTGTATTTTCCTGTATGAGATCAATTAAATCGTACTGAACTACAAACATAAAAGTTGATGGAGGGACCACGTAAAAATCTGTGGTACAACAATTGGAGTTTTAGATGTAGTATGTGGAGCAGGTTCAAGTCTGGCCTGCAACAGTTCCCAATCCTATTCATGATAAACGGACAGTTTTTGTGTAACCTAAAACAAACCCTAAAAACAAAACATATGTTTTCTGTAAACCTCGAATTATAGGCCTGTGAATTTGTTTTGTCTGAATGACACTCCCAAAATGTCCCAACAGGCTTCACACACGCCCATGAAATTCTCTCAACTGTCTGTCTTGGCTTTTTATATCCTGCCTACACAAAGAATATTTTAGTTGAGCTTTTGAAAGACTTTCTAAGCAAATCACTAAAATTCCCTGTGTCTGGCCAGAGAACTGATTCAATCCAGATGTGACTGGCAAAAATATACAAGCCTGGACATTTTACAGCATCTGTTACACTTGATGAAACGTTATAGATTGTTCCAAAATTGTGAGAGGAGTCAATTATATTCTACCTGTGTGTTCATACAGTGGCTGAGGAAAATATTTGAGACTTGGATTGCATAAAATAATCATTTTGTGAATTAACTACTCAAAATATTTCACATTTCTGCACCATTTTAACATTAAAATGGGACAAACTTCTTTAGAGAAGACTTAGGAGACATCTTTGCAGGCTATAAACTTTTTCTGACTTTTCAGTCACAAATTAACAGTTCCATTTTTGGAGAAAATTATAAGAACACAAACTCTGATCTGAGCAGCCGGGTCACAGTTTAAACTCAGATTGCTGATTTACTTTCAGATTGCTGTATTTTTCCTAGAATTTAACTGGCTAAATCAAAGATTGTCTATATTGTTCAGCAGATACACTATGATCCACTCTGGTAAATGTGTGATAACATCTGCTGTACTTTATCCGCACTGATAATTATGGAATGAAGTTCCTTGTGGACGTGCAAAACATCGAAGCTTGAAGAAAACATGAAAAAGACATGTTACATAAAAAGATGAAAGTCCAAACAAACTGAATCCCTTATATAAAACCAGGGCAAAAACATGAAAAAGTAAAAAAAAAACATGCAACACACAAATATTGTGGGCCATGTTACGTGTTTTATATACTGTGTAATTGCATAAGAGAAAAGTATGTGATACGTTGTACTCATTGGGTACATACAGTAGATTTAGGGTCAATGGTTAATTACATGGAGATATTTAGATAATATACATACAGTTTAACATCACTCAAATAGCCCTATTAAAGTAATGTGTACATTGAAATACTTTCCCTTATGTAAGCAGTACATACATTCAACCAATAATGTTACAATTCATCATATTAGCACCAGTAACTCTATATACACTGTCTATACATAATACATGATATATATTGATTTCCATTAGTCTTACCTTCAGCATTAGTTGGTCTGGGACTGGTCTCTGGTTCTTGTTCCTGCTGGGTTCTGCATGCCTGCGATTGGAGCTGCTGTATCATGGTGGGGCAGATTTCTTGCAGGCCTCGTCCGTCCACACGAGACTGTTCGCTTATCCCATACACAGCCAGAGTGTCTTCTGGCAAGCACTGCAAACACAGGACAGAGGTTTCACTTACCCCTCACAGGAAAGACTTAAATTACACGATTCAGAGACTCGCGCCGCAGGACACGGGAGAGTTTGACCTTCAGGTCTGTGATGGGCACTTTTTAAGGTCACGAAGGAAATCCATAAGCTTTTGGTTCTTTGACAGTATAATGTCCCGGATAAACTGAAACTGAAGACTGTTATTGGAGAGGAAAAGCTGCATTAATTTTCTACTTGTTTCTTTAAATGTCCTACATACAGCACAGAAACACTTTCTGTTATGTATACAAATAAACCTCCATTGTGATACAGAACAATGGGCCACTCCACAGTAACTCACACAACACCTCTGATAAAACAATCAAACGTCATAATATAATTATTAAGATTTCAAATCAGTCCAAAGACAAACATCTGTGTCTTTGCATTGCCTGGGTGTGAACAACAAAAACAGAAGGTTAATAAAATGTATACAAAGTAGGACAGAAATCATATAGGCACCTTAGAATTCATCCTATATAGATTCTACAGGTTTTCTAATATTAAATAACTGCATTCCACCAATATTTTTATTCTGATGAAAGTGCTATTAAGCTTTAACCATTTGTGTAAAAAAATAAAATACCTACATACTGTTTAGGCCAGTGGACAATACAATACAATTTATATACAATGACACCTACACAGTTTAACAATATAACATTTATTATATTCTATCCATATAACCAACCTAAACATTCATTACATGTATGAAATCTAACAGAACAACCTCTAGTTTAGTTAGTAGTGACAGGATTAGCCTCTGTCGCGATGTATAAACCACCCAGAGCTGATCAACAGAGTCACGAGTGAATCTGGTGATGTAAAGCTTTGGAAATATTTGAAACATCCCTGGCAAAACCGAAGCATGTGAACAAGACCAGAGAATCAAGACTTTCATAACGGCATTTAAGAAAAACCTTTGTAATGTAACAGAAAGAGGAGGGTTTGAAAAAAATGAATGTTGCAGCAATAATAGGGCAAACTAAATAAAGCAACATAAAATAAGAATCACCTGAAATGGTTTTATGATACAGTATAAACGTTACAGGTGACGGGGCACATTGACAATGTGGCAAATTCGCAATATTGTCCAATCAATAACACTACTAAAAATCTGAACAAACAGCCAATCAGATTCATTAATGAGCCAAACAAACAGCCAATCACACAGACACACAGACACAATTTAAACACTGTTTAGTTTTGCTGCTTGAGTAACTAACACACCTTTAATGATGTTTTATTCGCTCACTGTCTTAAACAAACTCACCTTGGATGCATTGATTTTGGTGGCCTGCTTTGTTACATTGTGCTTCCCAGTCTCTCCACTATTTAACTGCATGAGAAGTGATCTAAGCTGAGGAACGGAGATGGTGGTGTTGTCACCATATCGTGTGAGGAGCTCCTGAAGAACTTGAGCAGGAGAAGGTCCAACCTGGCCACTTACATCTGCTGGCCATTGCAGCAGAGCCAGTGTCAGAACAATGGAGAAGATCTGCTGTTTGCAGCCATTGGCTTGTCTCAAAGTCATGACTGTACCAGCAACCACTTTGAGCACTAGAGAGGAAGAGCAAAAGAAGAGAGATTAGTATTTTATCACAACCCTAATGTCTTACCTTCAACATAATAAAAAAGTAACTGGTCATCATGAAATTTCATATTCAAAGAATTTAAAGTATAAATTTAATAAATTTAAAGTATATTTCTGTTAGCTCTTCAGAACTTCTAAAATCTGGACTTACAACACAATTTAGGTTTAGGAAGAACACACACACACACACAAATAAGACTAATTTTGATCCAAACTAACTCTAGCTTAGCTAGCAGGCAGACTGCGCTAAAAGTCTCTCTTAATAACGGGCCGTTGATTCAAGCCTCAGCCAGACAGAACAGGTTTTCTTCACCATACATTAACTATTCAAACACTTGTGGAAAGATTTTGACCAGTTCTAATGAATTAATGGTGTAACGTTTTACAAACAATAAGAAACAAAGTTCTGCTGTAAACGTATGAACTCTACCTATCACATGCCAAAGAATGATTCACAAACAGGGGATAATTGGCCCCAGAAGGCCCCCCTTTGCTAAGGCACCGAAGGTCGCTGTGGAAACTTAGAGGGACAGAATAAACGTTGAATCAGTCAGAGCCAAGCATGTGAAGAAGTATTATTTGCTTTAATACAATTACATATATATTATATGTCAGGTTTATTATAATTAAAGCGATTTCCATGAGTATGAGTGCCTAAAGCATCTTAAAACGTGAAGACCCTTTATCTACTTTATCCTGGAAACATAAAGTGTAAATAACATTTTGAATAGAATTGTGTACTTTTAAAACAAAAGTTTATAAAAATGTTTATACAGGTAATTTACAGACCTGAAGCTATTCTGCAAGTCACTTTGCCTGCGTTAATCAAGGTCAAAGGTGCTAAATTTACCAATGAAGTGCCAATAAACCCTCACAAAGAACCTGTACAAACATTGTGCAAAAACACCAGCCAAGATTCCTCTCATTTAACCTTAACTAACCAGTTAACTGAGGTGCTACAGAGACACAAGAAAACAAAAAAACAGATGACGAAAACAGAACCATTTGAAAAATTTGTGAAATATGAGTCAAAAGAAAAAAGCAGGTAAAACCAGTTGGATAAGATAAATTCTGATTGCTGTCAACTAAATATGAGGAAGTGACATCATTTTCCACTTAATTTATTACATTGAACCAGTAAAAGTCCACAATGAATTAATAAACAGGGTCAGGGAGTGTATTATTACAGTGTGTTTATGTATGAAACCGTATGAGAACGTTTGTAAGAAGCACAAAGGGCGTGTGAAGAGAAGTTTCAATAGCACCACTGCTGGCTGAGGTATGCTGACTGTGTGTGTGTGTGTTTATAGATGAAGACACAAAGGTAATATGATGCTCTCTGACTTATTGATAATATACCAGCACCTTCAAAGACAAGACGAATGCTTTTATAGCACGACACACACACACACACACACACGCGCACACACACGCGCACACGCACGCGCACACGCACGCGCACACACACGCACGCGCACACACACTACTGTCTCCACATCTGAGGGTCAGAGGTCAACCACGTTAGGCATCACATTTATTTATATTGGTTAAAAAAAGTTTAATAGCTTAAAGGCATAAAAGATTTCATGGCCTGACATTGCATCTTAGATTTAAAACACAGCAGCAGTGCTGTATTACTGCTGTATTAGTGCTGTGTGCTTCATAAATGTGACCCTGTCTGTAAATCCTGGCTAAAGTCTCATAATCTAATTATGAGATTAGAAGCATTAAAGAAAGTTGGATTTCAACCATTAATTTTTACTGTGACGTCGACCTTTCACCTGATCTTACTCAGTCAATATTACAGATGTCAAGGTTATATTTCTACAAAGTGTTCTTTATATTACCCTGTCTATCTTGATGATACTCTGGGTTTTAACTGCTAACCCATAAGTATTAATCTCGTCTCACACGATATTATACCGCATACATGACTGACATCACAAAGCACAGCACTAGCATTACATTTAATTAGCATTATACACTAGCATTTATACAGGATATAACAACCAGGTCACAGCACAGAAATACGGCTGAAATGTCCCTCAGATAATGACGTGGGGGTCATAACAACCACAAGAGTCTTGTGTTCTGATGTTATTTTGGGACTCAACTGATAAAGCCATATATGCCTGGCATTCTGAGTCTAATCAGTCTGTGTAGCCACAATGATTTAAGATTAAACATCATTCATGGAATCATTTTTTATTGGTCAAATATCTCACTGTTCTGAAAGTGAAACAAACTGTGCTGTACCACCATATACAACAAAGAGACCCGTACTAAACCAATAGCAGTTTCAATCACCATTAATCTAAATGATTATCTTGCAAAACGTTTAACATTCAAAACTAGCACAAAATGACAAACATTTATTTCCCACTAAACGGACAAGAACCACTAGTACATTTCTCTACATTTATCATGTTTGCAAAGACGGAAAAAAAAACATGAGGGCGAGCAAATGACGATTTTAATTTTGGAAACACAGTTAAGATCTTTGAATCATACAAAGATGTAGATTTTAACTACAGATTAAAGCTGCGCTCAGAATTTTCCGCTTCACACACACATGCGGTCTGCTGAGCAGGCGCTTTTAATGCTTGACTCAGGTGAGAACCACAGGAGAGCAGGTCTCTTCATCAACATCTACATAACATCTGTTGTCAGGACGGTGCTCTAATGAGGGGAAACAGGCAACATGAGAACAATAAGCGAAGGAGACTGAAGGCCTATTAATGGACCACTTTCCAATAAAAACCACTGAGGAAGCTTTTCCTGGTTAAATGGAGGAAATGTACTAGAGTTTTCAGGAAGATCTGCACAATGAAACGTTCTGCTCCAAAAAAAAACCAAACGAATCCAGCCAAATCTGAACAAAGACATTTAAGCAACACAATGCTGGATTAAAGTACATGTTTACAATGTTTAACTTCAGTATAACTATTCTAAACTTTTGATCAAAACCCTTACCCTTAATATTAAAATTCAGCATCTGAACTTACAAATATAAATAATATAGTAAACTGTAACTCTTAAGAAGAGATTGTCCTCAAAATTTTAATAGGTTCCGTTGGACGACCAAACAGAATAAATCTAGACTTATGCCATATCTAGACACCTGAATGTCACGGAGACTTGAAGCTAAGCTACTCTAACTCAAGTAAGTTAACAAACAAAAGTCAACCAATTGTAAAAAACTGCACAGCAACACCCTGGCAACCACCCAGTACATCTTAGCTACCAGCATAAGTTTAACCATCAGGCTCCACTCACACCATGGAAACAATCAGCCCAGCGTAAATTGTTAGCGATCCAGAATCTGTCAGAACAGCAAGTTACTAACAGACACTGTGCTGAATGCTCCTTTCTGAAGGTTATGAGGAATTTGAGCGCTACGACTTTAATGAGATTTGCTGACGGCTGACAACTTGAATGCTTTTGTTGGCAGGTCTTCAGCCTCCTTCTACAGCGACACTCTCGAGCCCCTGGCATCCTGATTTTTGACAACAGGGGCAATATTTTGTCATACATACAAGCATCTCTTATACATATACTAACTTTTGAAACTCACTAAAAATCGGTACAGATGTATTTACCTGTTGAACATTCACAAACAGTAGCAGTCCTTTGCCTTAAACAGTTGGTGTGACTGAAAAATACAATCCAAGACTGTTCCAATGCCCTCGGTGCTCAAAGCCCCTTTATACAGCAGAAAATGAGGGGTAACTGAGACACTGTCATTAAATCCACAGACCTGTCATTAAAGTAAACAATATAATGCCAGTTAGTGTTTCCCTTTAGCTTGTGAGGGCATCAGATATAATTACCCTTAAGGCACAAGACATCATCAATCAACACCAGTTAAGCCCCGGCCTAACCATTAAACTGGAAAAATGGATAACAAGCAGTTTGGGAGGTTTCCCACAATACGTCAAAGCTGACAGAACCTCAAGGATTTTGTGAGAAATCTTTGGTCACTGAAGTACAGGGTCGGTACTAAAGACGTCAAAACTGTAATCAGCCAGTTATCTTAGTTCTGGTGATACTAGAACACGGGACAAACACTTGAGAACACGGTACAGAACAGTTTGACCCTGTATTATAACCATTATATTATTATAACTATTAGTAGTAACTTTTGTTAATAAAGAGATTACACTACATTACGTTTATTAGGTTCCTATACATTCATAATTATGTACATTTACATTAATACATATACTGAAAGTTATTCTTAAATGTTACTGGTAACACTACAATACAAAGTTCCCATTGGTTAACATTACTTAATGCATTATATAACACGAAGTGTAATATCATCATAATACAATGTTACCTAAATATCAAGATCTCACTATATGCAAGTCAAGCTTTAAGTCTTAACACTCAATAAAAAGCTGAAGAGAAAATACCACGTCTACACAGCCTGTCAGGGGGGCAACAAGTTTCAGACTGCCTACATTTTACGTGGCCACTTTCTCCGACAGACTGACTGACAGATGCAACCCGACAAGTACATACTTAACACGACGGATGACTTGTCTTCTTTTTAATAGAAAACCCACAAAACTAATAACAGAGTTATTATATGGACTCAAGCACAGAGACGTTTCAGTAACACGTGAGAAATGATCTTACACGTCCACATGAGTGGGTGAATGTTATACATTATAGATGCAGGTAGCGTTCAAACCGCTGCGTATAACGAGAAACATCACATCACCTCGTTCACAAAGCTCAGTATAGTTTCAGCATCACAGTCCTCTCAGTAAGACCCATAACACGTGTCCGAAACACGAATTAACCCGACGCGGATCTGACAGGGACGACAGCGGTGCCACCGTGACGCGTTAACGCTTAGCCGCCTAGCAAGGTATATAAAATATACAGCTCACCCAACTTGAAATGTCCTGATCTTTGAAAGCGTGACCGGCCCGTTAACTGACCGTCCAGAATGCGAGATGGGACATGAGGACAACCCGTTTAAAACCGAGGCCGGATGGATACGTCTCTTTTTTTTAACGTTGACCCATTCACAAGACAGCAGCGCGCTACCGACACGCGAGGCGGAGGAGATGACGTCATTTTAAAGCGCCGCCCCGCGCACGTACGGATTCGGTTTAATATTGACTAGCTGCGCTTTTCTCATTGGATTAAAACGTGGGACGTTTTCGTAATGTTATTAAAATTCACAACACGATAACGTTATTGGACAAACGTTGACACAACGTTATTAATATTAAGTTCATTAGCTGAAGCGTCGCGTTGGACTAGATGCACACAGGGGAAAGTTTGAGTTGTAGTTTAATGTTTCTGTAGTACGTGAGCATTACAACGTTTCTGTGCTTAAACTGAATTAATCATTGTACACAAGTTTTCACGAAGATTTACGTGCAGGTGGAAATTGTCTTCGGTTTTCTTTTGATAGTTTTAAAGTTTTTCCATGCAACAAAAGTGTTTTTCCATGCAACAAAAGTGTTTTTCCATGCAATAAAAGTGAATAAGGACAAAACTCTCAATCAGAAACATTCAATCTTAATACATATTTTTTGAACGTTTTAAAACGTTATTGAATTCTTCTTATAACCAAGTTTTCCTAAAGTTGGGTTGTATAATCTCACGCACCTAAAGGCTTACATGTGTGGTCAAACTTTCTATACTCTTCTCCTAACCCTTATCCCTAAACCCAACCATCACAAAATACGCGACGGACGTATTTTAAAATAAAAACAATTCAAACACCTGTTTTGTAGCTTTAATAAAGGATGTCAGACGCAGATACCATGAAAACACTGACATCTAGCGGAACAGAAGGTTAAAACACACGCATCGTCTATCATGAACATGCACTAAACCTCAACTATTGAAAGTATCTGGCTTTACAGATAGATTTTCTAATTCTGAAGCAATGTATCCCATTTTAGTTCCGGGGCAAAGCATTTATCTGCTCGGGCACCTAAATATTGGCCTTTTGGAACAGAAGGAATTATACTTCAGTCTGGCCATCTGACACAGTTACTTCATGTCATGAACCTAGACTGAATTCTGCAATGACACACGCACAAAAGAAAAGCTAAAGTGTGATACGCACAACTTTATTTAGCAGTGCTCCACAACAACAAACAACTAAAACTTACAGTAAAGGAACTTGAACATTCTTAATTTTAAGAACAACTAAAAAGAACGCAAGACAAAGTAGAAGTTGAGACCCGTGACGCGTCGCTCACAGGAAGAACAGTTTTTCTGAAAGCTGAATGGCAGGTTCTGAATGCAGGCACTGGCCCGATAGGAAGGCCAGTTTGTGGGCGTACTTGCAGGGTGCAGGAACACGTATGGTACCGGGCCAGTTCCAATACAGGTGGCACATCTTAAAGGTCAATCTATGAAATGCATAACATTACGTTAGCATTGCATGACATTATGTGTTGACCAAAGTCAATGCAAGCATGAATTTCCTTTATATAACTCCTGCTACTGTTGAGTTATACATCAAAACACCTTCAAATTAAACTAAACTATCCCTACCTCTGCAAGTGGTCAGGAGTTAAGTTAGCTGTGTTGTACACGGCGATGTAGTGAGTGGGCAGACCGCAACCCTGTCGAATTGAATGAGCCATAAGGTAGAAATCTACCCTAAAGAGAAGAGAAACATGTAGAAACCACACGATTTACAACAACACACTGCAGATCTATTGCTGAAGCTGTCTGCAGAATTTTCTGGGCTGTGAAACCAACCAGTCTCTGTTTGTGACTGTGTGATCCAGTACGGTTCCTGGCGGGGGTGTGCTGAAGTGGTCCGCTTTGTAAGAGTATAAAGTGGTGCTGATTCTTTTCTGGACCACGATGAAGGCCAGCTTCGGTTGGTAGTTGGGTATCGTCTCAAAGCATTTGAGAATCTGAGGGATCTCATAAAGCTCCACCATCTTCAGCTGTCCGTCCGACACGCCGTCTCGATAGATGACAATCTTCTCTGGGAAGGTGTGGTTCACCTGCGGGTATATAAAGCAATGGAATGATTTATGGGAGAACTTTATAATACTGTTTCTTTTCAGCTCCATCTCCAACTAAACATCTGAACCAGTGAATCAGGTTTTAAATCTCCCTTTTGAGAAGATCAATCATTTTGTAGATGTGTGCTTTTTATAGAATTTTTACCTCGTAATACTTCTGCAGGGCAGCTAGTAGACACACTCTGAAGCCGTTGATGATCTCCTCCTGGGGCATCTGGAAAGTAACTCTGGAGTACCATTTGGTCAGCATGCTGTACCAACACGATAAATGACGGTGTTATAGTTACAGGTTGTAGCTCAACTGCTAGAGCATAAATGTAAATATTACCTAATATTGTGTAAATACATTTAATTTCAGGCCTGGTCTGGTTGAGCCATATTCAAACTCCTTGCAATTAACGTTATACAGCTTAATCTGTTCTAAACTAAGTGTAAACCTTAAACCACTGTAAACCTTCTGGGTCTAGTTTTAGTAACTATCAAAGTACAGGTGATGTGCATGTTTCTGCTGGCATTGGGAACTGAACCAGTGATCTTCTAATTACAAGCCTGACTCTTAAACAGTAGCCCACAATTGCCCCCTCACATGTGATGTGAGGTATATTATCCTGGCCTAAGTTTGAAGTAATTGCAAAGGAAAGTTCAATGGTAGCTTTATTATGGAAGTAGATATTATTACCTGTTGAGACTTGCCACAAAGCCCATCACTGATCTGCTTTTCTTGCTAATGTCATGGTGAACATCCACTCCAATCACCATCAGGTATTTCTGTGTGAATGCAAATCTAGAGTCAGGCTGGAGTCGAGTCTGTTGCCCTTATTGTGTGTGATGACACTTATATGCGTGAATTTAAATTGAAATGCATAATTCAGCACATAGATGGGGCAACAAGTATGTATGAAGACGTGTATGAAAAAGGTTTTCATTATTCATACAAAACGTCTACTGCTAGAACATATGTAAACACAAATATGCATTTACATTACACATTTTATAAATTATAATATATTTATTGTCTCACATCCGATCAGCTGTAAAATTTAAATCTTTTCCAGCAAGATCTCATCAGTAGCAGCCACTGTTTTTATATTAAATGTAATATTATTGCTTCTGATCTCATCAGTTTCAGCCCACACAAAGATTTGCATTAAGGGATTTTCAATCCGCAGTCCACCACCCAAAATGTTGGTCCATCCCCAAAGGTCAAATGATCAGCACAAGCTCACCAAAGGAACGCTGACAGTCCACAGCTCTCCTCCCAGTTTACAGTTGATCTGCAGAAGGATCTTCTGAGCGACACTGCGGAGCTTCTGAGGCTGGGAGATGGTCCGAACGTTGATGGCCTACAAGAAAAGTGACCCTGAGACTTGTGTGTGTGTGTGACACATGAACATTATTGGACCACAGATAAAACAATAAAATGCCTACGTTTTTCACAACAGTTCATTTTATACATGTAGTTTCAAAGATTAGCAAATTAACAGGCCAATAATCTGGCAGGAATTGTGAAGGAGAGTCTAGAAGTTGAGACTTCATGAAACCTGTGATGGCACCGGACTCTGGATGCAGCAGAGCTTTTTGATGGCGCTGTAGAGGTCGTCTCTGTTCCCCGTTATAATGCAAACAACCAGCTGCACACGAGGCTGAAAAACAGCACAGAAGATCCAATTTAAGATTACAAACATTAATAAAGTCAAGCTAAGGAGACTGCAAGTTTACAATGTTCTGGAACGTTTAAGTAACAAGTATCATGTTCCCATAACCCCAATAGTGCTGTGGGGACACAATGGTGATATGCTAAATCACAGCTGTGTGATTCTATTACATGACATTACAATATCTAAATGTACAATATCTAACTGTATCTGTAACTCCTCACTTCACTGGTGAGTTGAGAGTGAATGCTTTTGATGAAGGTCTCGGTCCGCTCGTCTCGAAGCTCGATGCGGATTGGCCGCTCAATTCTGATGCCCATGGGTCCAGCCACTCTTGAGAACGTAGCGACCAGCTCCTCTGCCTGATCTGTGGCCCGGCGGGGGTAGAAAATAGCCCAGCAGTTCAGAGGGACCTAGCAGAGAGGAATCATGAGACATGAGGGTTAAATCAGTGGGAGTTGCATTTATTTATCAGTATTTATTTACATTTTGAACAGTAATCATGTGTAGTGTAAAGCAGTGCAAAGCAAGCAGTGTAAACAGGTCTGTCAATTGTAATTGATACAGCTTATATTAGATAGCTAATTAGCTAATAGATACAGCTATTAGCTAGTGTATGTTAAAATGTGACGCTCATTGACGTTACTGAGACACGACTCCTATTCTGTGCATTTAAGATATTGTTTCAATAGCAGGAAACTTCAGCTCTTAACAGTTTTGTAACCCGCCTCCACGCATCAGCGTGACGCGCGGCACATGTGAACTCCCTCGCAAAGTGATGAGTCACAGATCTCAGATTGTGCTGACTCACCGTGCTGATGGACGGGTCTCGAACAACCTCTCTGGACCAGTCCACCGAAGGCGACGTGATGAATGAAGCTGAATGCATGCAGATGGTCTCACTGGGCAGAGTTCTTCCCTGAGTCTGTGGAGAACGTGATACATCAGCGATCATATGGGAACCTTCTTATCATATAGTGATTGTAAATTGTTAGCATCAGCTTTATGAATACGAGTTGCTACATGCTATTCTTAGTCAGAGGAACATGGAATTATGGGAGGGGTATTCTCATTATAAAAGCATTTTATTGGACAAAATAAGTGAGCTTTAAAAAAGTAGCTTTAAAGCAAATTGCTTTGCATTTTGGAAGGTTTATTTATTTCTGTTATCTTTTGCACCCCTCAGGTTTAATTTTTGTTAATATTTTTAAATATTATGATACTCTGTATACTCCTACTCCTACACACACAAGCCACAGACCTCCATCTTTGATTTCATAGATCATCTTCTGTACCCTAAACTCTGTTTCCACAGGTGCAACATATAGATGTTTCCGTTCTCACCACCAGGATATCCGGGCTGATGCTGAGGCCCCATCTCCCCAGCTCATGAAGAGCTTCTTCATTAGCATTGATGTTCTGCAGAAGCTGTTTTAAACTCTGCGTGTGCTGCTCGGCTCCCACGTTGATGTGCATGGTCAGATCCTCAGATGGGAATCAAGAGAGACAGTTCATCGTGACACGACGACAGTTTCCCTCATATACAGTTCAGCTGGAATTTTGAGTGGATGACCTACAGTGAAGATCTGCCTGGAGCATCAGACCGATCATGGAATCCTACCTTCATTGCTCTAAAGTCCTTCCTCATCTTCTCAGGGATTCCAGTCATGAAGGAAAGTTCCGGAAGGAGCAAAATCTCCCCGGTTATGACCTGGAAATAAATCCAATCAATTTTTATCCCAATATCTATAAAGGGACAGATGCATTATCGCCAGTACCAAAGGACACCAGAAGATGGCAGTAAAGAGTGTGAATTCACCATGATTGGTATTGATTTGCATTGTTTTACCTTTCCTCCAGGTTTAGATCTTTCCTTTGGACGATGGATGAGAAGCGGCTGGTCCAGTTCCTTTACAGTAATGCCATAGTTCTTCCTGTAAGTGATAAACGACTTAATTAAAACGCAAAAACAGGCCAATAACAAAATATCTAACATCTTCAAAAATACAGGAATGTCACAACATCGTTCGTGGCATCCAGTCACTGTCAAACCGCCCTGTTTGCCCAACTGTGCTCCCAAAACAGCAGATGAACCTGTAGTATTCCACAAACGTGGTCACGGATCCGTCAGCCAGGGTGAAAGTGTCTTTGGGAGACTTGGACCACTCAATGTCGTCAATACGATAAGTGCGGTTATTATAGCGCGTGATAACAATTGTGCCGACAAACTCCTTTGTGCATTCGTCCTGAAAGCTTTCTCGCCTCTCCTGGTAAATCACATTCCTGGAGCACACAAAAGGGTTTTGAAAAGATGTCAGAGATGAGCAAATGAGATCACAGCACAGTTTTTTGCAAACAAATCCTATTGATTTTCACCTGGGGACCAAACAAAGATTGTCTGGCAAGTATCTGAACTATATTTTACACAGATGAGCCCTGTCCCAAACCCTCCTGAGCTTACTTGTTGACCGTCGACTACGTGGGCGCCCTAGCTGAAATGAAACCTCATGGAATCGGTTCCACAGAAAACTCAAAGAAAACTCAAAGCAAAGTTGAAGTCCATCCATCATTTACAAGTTCTACAAATGCCCCATCACAAGCCTGTTCATTAAATCATTTGTCTAATCTGATTTCGCTTTTAGCCACCAATAGGAGTGAATAACCCCAAGCTTCTTTTTACCATATTTAAATCAATTCCACCGATTTTCTCCCAAATTTAGCACAGAAAGCGCAGAGAAATGTATAGATTCCATCTGGACCTTCCCTTGAGCGGCTGATTTGGAATGAGTCACGTAGACAGAGGTTCTGTGCACCACAAAGCCCACAGGAAACTCAACAGATTGCAGTAGTTTTATGTCAGCATGTTGTCAAGCTAAGGTGGCACAACTCTAATACCAAGAAACCAATTTTATGTTGTAAGAACGTTTCCCTAATGTTTCTGTTAAGTGACCAAATTAAAAAATGTTATTCTTATGTTTTAGGAACATTCAAAACCTCCAAAAACTTTTTTTGGCCGTTGTTTTAACATTATTGTTCAAACACTTTTTAATTCTGTAACTAATATATTTAATAACTTTGAAAGAACTTTAAGTATGTTTGCCAGCATTCTGACAACATTTCCTGTTAGCTGGGTAGGCGTGACGATAAACAAATACTGCAATAGATTACACTGAGACTCAACATTGAACTCTGTGTATTTCTCTCATTTCATCGGCCATCTTGGAGGATTTTTTCTTGACCTTGTTGCAATGCACTTTGGGATTGCATTTAGCACCAAGGACACAAAGCCGCCTTTCGTCTGTTTCACACAGCGTTTGATCTGCTTGTGTGCAACTGAAGGCATCTAAAAAACCTTTTAGAATAGCCTTCACATGCGGAATGAGGCTACGGCGCTCTCAAATGCTGTTTAGCAAGACAGTTCACTCTTTAAAAGAGAGCTTTGAAGTAAAACGAGTGTGGATACAATAGACTGATTTGACCAACAATACTCACATGATATCCAGCACAGAGTCATTACGCAGGACTTTGTGGGCAACGTCCACAGTCAGGTAAAGACCACCATCTGTATGTTTGATACTGGTGGAGTACCCGGGCCATACCTGCAGCCTGAAACAAAAACAGTTAGCTGGCATGCCAACACTTTTATGAATCATACAGAACAAAGAATCAGTATGCGAACTGTTATTGCGAGCGCAGTCGATGCGGCACGCAACATGCCTCCGGTAATCACAGGGCAGGTGAGCTCAACTGCGGCAAAACAGCGAAGCGAAGTCTGGATTTATTCAGCGTGATGCCGAACAACACTGAGCACAGCAATTTTGGTTGGATTGTAATCACTGACAATCAGCTCAGTTCGAAATACCTGTGTTTGCCCAGAATCACAACAGCGTTGGGGTCATAATGGTTTCTGCCCACCAGTTTCAGCCCCAATATCTTCATCACTCTGGAGCAAGAGAGAAAGAGCAAAGCAAACAAACAAGAAAGTGAGGAGGATTGTGAACAAGCGGTGACTGTCAACAAGCCATTATTGCTCAGACGCATCGCATACGCGCAGAAAATGGTGCAATACAGCAGCTTGAGGTGACACTAGGGGAAAGACAGACGAGTGGGAGACAGATCGACTTCTCTGTTCCTTCTGCTTTTTACGTCACACGTTTGTAAATCTAACACGATTAGGTTCGTTTGCTCCGGATAACTTCATGATGATTCTCTAAAAACTCTAAAATAGCATTTGAAAATAGCAAAGTGTGGGCTGCGGCCCAGCATGCATTGCAGGGGGCCCGTTAGTCTCTGATGAAAAATCAATGGGATTATGTTAAATTAAACTTCTTATTGCATAGAAGACAGAAAAAATCTTTCAAACTATTTTTTTGCAAATAATAATGGGAAAGGAAATGGGTTGCCACGGCAACCTGCAGGCTGGGGTACCATGTTTAGCAAGCAAGCCATTTGTGTGCGCAGTGCTGAGCTTAAGACCTGTCAAACTACACACACAGACATAAAAAAAGGCTTGATATTAGCAAGACAGCAACATCAACAGCTCATTATGTGAGCTGCTTCGAAACCATTACTGAACATTTATGTATATTTCTCGACAAACTTCTCTGTGTTCAATGCAGAGGCTGTTAATACAACTTCTGCTGATAAATAAAAATGTCATGAAAAGCCAAATACTACTTTCCAGTTATTTGCATTTTTTTGGGGTTATGAGTATGTTATTTAAACTTTAATTCTGTAGTGTTTTTAAAACGTTCCGATAACAACTGAAGAACAACATTTTTTGAAAACATTATATAATGTTTCACTAACACTACAGCAAAAACGTTTCTGATAACTTGAAGAGAACGTTAGCCAGTGTTGTGAGATCCCTGACAGCTGCTCGTCTGGATGGCGGACGCAGGTGAACGATCTCTGTGGAGATGTTTTCACTCCTGATCTCCTCTGAAGTTGGAGCTAATTGTAGATTTCAAACAAGGATGACTTGTGACAGGCCCAGCGCAGATGCTGCAGGACACCACATGAGGGAATCCGTCAAGTGATACGACTACAAAGGTTTTGTGTTACAAGAAAGGAGTTCTGTCTGTAGCAGACAATTTTAAAAACACTAGGCAAACTCTTTTCCAGAAACATGTTTTGTTGTGCTGGTTGAGAGTCTTTCAACCCTGAAAGCAATCAAAAAGTCAAGTTACATATATTAATTTATCTTCTGTGGAACCAGCAGGACCATTAAGGTTAAACCGATCATTGCATGATGTTCCACTAGCCTGTTAAACTCTGTATTTACACACTGTTGAAGGAGGCCTGGCTTTTGAAATCGTTCTGAATGGAAATCAGGATCTTATGCTTTCAAAGGCAGCCTGCAAGTCCCTCCAAATCTGCCTACTCTACCTTCAAGCAATGTTTGGAGCAGTACAATGCTGTGGATTAATGCCAAACTCCTGTATGCACGGAATGACCGGATGACCTACTAAATTAGCCAAAACGAGCAGTAGACAATCAGCACAACGCATTGAATATCGTTCCCCACACGCCGCGAGCGCGACCCTTCATTTTCAGTGTGGAGGAGGAACAATGATGTCACCTACCATTTTTAACCTCTCATTATTTGACTCATTATTTGAGTAGTTAATACTCCAGAGCAAACTGCATAAAAACTGCATTTTACAAAATACAATCTTTCTTTCTTTTTCAAAACATAATCTGGCCACCTCTCACTGAAGTAAATGTACAACGTAATGAAACGTTGCAGTGCAATACAAACTACTCAGTATCTAATAAGCAGCATGTAGCTTTTCAGTTCAAACATGGTGTTAGTGTTTATAAAAGCACCACATCTCAGTCCACCAATAATGTTCGTTTTCTTTGCTTCAGAACGTCTTACTCCAAATTTAAAAGACTGTTTTAGAAATAAAGAGGTTAATTTACCTTTAAGACCTCCATATGCAAATGAGCCATTATAATTGGCTAACGTCTACATTAGGGTATTGTTCATGCTGTTGTTCCTCATGGCAGGAAAAGCTGTTGAGTACTGATCAGGCATTTATATGTAAATGTGGACAGACATTTTGTAATTTCTAAATGACCCCTTTGTGAAACTTATTAAACCAATAAATGGCCTGGGTTAGAGCATTTGTTTACCAGAATCCATCTTATTTAAAAAAAAAAGAACAAAAAAAAAATCCCATATTTAAAAAGCACGTTTGTGTTCTTTCACAGAAAAACAATTTGTTCCATGAAAGAGCAGCGCCACATTAGAAACACATTTGAATGACTTTTTCTTCTATGTATGATGTCATGTGAAATAATACACACCTCCTCATAACCACATTATAAAACGGGATACAGAGGTCCGAGCTGGGGGGCAAAATCTTCGTCATCTGAACTTTTATGTTGATCTCTTGATTGTCCGTTTTTCTTTCAGCTTTAAGTTGAACAACCTGTTACACAGAATTTTAAAACAGTCCGTCTTTGACAAAGCTGTGCTGATTTCATGCTAGAAAAGACAGACCCCTGTCTGCTCGCTTTTCTCCTGTTAAAAAATCATTTGAACTTAAATCAATATTTCTTGTCCATCTGTTTATTTATTTACCAAGCGGCTGTGTATTAAGTGGGATAATGTGCAGTCAGCTGGTCTTTATTAAAAATAAACTGCAAAGGGTAATGAAAAGGGCAGAAATGTGAAACTAGCACAGCTATGTGGAATAATCCACACTGATAAGCAAAGCTGACCTCAATGAATACCCAAACGAAAATACCAAATCATAGAGCTGCGCGATACTGAGGGGAAAATGGGATATGCGATAGCTTACTACATGATGCTATACATTTGTGAAACTAATTTAAAATATCAAATTTACACACAGACATACACGCATACAAAAATGTATATACGTGTGTGTGTGTTTACATTAATCTTGTATTTACCTCTTCGAGACGTTTGGGCAGGTAGAGGATGGACCCATCAAAAGCCACAACCTCTCCTGTGGTGGATCGATGTTCCTTCATCATCCCAAACCGCATCGCCAAAGACTCAATGTTGGGCCTGAAATTACAAACATTAATCATCGGCTTCTAAAAGGTGCTGACGCTGTTGTTTATTATGATTATTCAGTCAATACCGCTCACGACAGACACCTGTCTGCCATCACTGAAGATCTGAACACATTTCACTGCTTTAATCATTCACACCAGAAAACACTCAGAGCCTTTCAAACTGGTTACGAACAGAAACCTGAACATGAAGACTCACGTAAAAGTCACATGGTACTGAAACACGGCCTCGTTTTTGCAGCAGATAGGGATGTAGTTTGACCCAATAGATACCGGACTGCCTTTAGTGCCGGCTTTCTTCAGTGGCTCCCTGCAGACACACCAGTTTATCGTCTCAGTCCGTCTGAGTCATCAGAGCATGTTTTCCCAAAATAATCATTATGAAAACAACATTTATCCCAATAACGCAACAACAACAGCTCTGACATATCCTCCGGCCACCAGAAATGTTAACCAATAATACCACAGTCTGAAAGTTACGGCTATGCCCAGTTTTCAAGAACCAATCAAAGGCCAATCAATAAAATATTATTACCTACATTTTTTTCAGCTGGTTTTTGCTTTTCAACAGGAAAATGTGTTTCAAATGTGTCACAGTACAGAATTCAAATGTATTGTGAATACGGCCTCTGAAAATAATTAGTTCATACCCCACTGTCTCAATTTTTACTTCTGTTCCTGGTGTAGCTGGGGTATCTTCAGAGGCAGAGGGTGCAGTTGGCAGGGACAAAGGGGCAACAATGGAGGACACCGCTGGGGAAGTCGAACCACGACCTACACCCATGTGAGGCAATACTGTTTTGCCAAGACCAACACATCCTCTGCCGAGAAAACTGTAATCATGCAAAATTCAAAATTCAATTTGAAGTCACCTGCCTTTAGATGCAATAAAACTACAACAACTACAAAAACAGTGTTTCACACAAAAATACATTCTGTCAAAATTTAAATGTATTTAACACTAAAACAAACAATAAGTTAATCAGAATTCATACCTCACTGGCTCGATGTTCACTTCTGCTTTTGGAGGTGTCCCTACAGGAGCTGGGGTATCTTCAGAGACAGAGGGTGCAGTTGGCATGGATACAGGGGCAACCATAGAGGATACCGGTGGGCAAGTTGGGCCACGGCCTACACCCATGTGAGGCATTACAGTTCTGCCGAGACCAAGCAGTCCTCTGCCGAGAAAACTGTCAAAATATTTAGAATTAATGATAATTTAACAAAGAAAATTAAGTTTTTATTAACGACTTCTGTTCCACAGAAGTAATACAGGCTTATAATTGACTAAAATGTATTTTTAATTTTCAGGTAAACCAACCTTTTAGTAATAGAATCAGTGATCCAATTTTAAACAATATATAACATGTACTATTCTTTAATTTAATTAACTGGATGAAGAAAGCAAGACGCACTATGTTCAGCTGTTGCTGGATCTCTGATCTTATATCCTCACCTGACGCTTTCCTTTTCTCGTTCTTGAGTCAAAGGTGTCGCCCCAACGGTGCTCATCTTATACTGGACATCTGCTCCAATATCACCCACTGCCCCCCGACCTGCATCAAAGGTCCACAAACAAGACAGGCACCGGCTGTTTGCTTTGGTATTGACAGTAAGGCGTTTCGAACTGACATTGTTGACATGTCCCTCTGAGACCAATCTGATTGGCCGTTGATTGGGTTAGCAGCGCATAATAATAACAATAAAATATGCAAAAGGGTGTTATAAACTTAAACAAAATAAAAACTAACTAAAAGGTTGGATGTCTTATTATAAAATGTCATGTTTGCTTTGAGAAAACAAATCTGTTTAATTTAGCCAGATTACGGTGAAGTGGGGTGTGACTGAGGCGGAGGAACCCCAAGAGTGAGGCAAAAGCTAGAAGCTTTGTAAAGGTCATTGAATTAGAAGTGATTGACTATTTCAGGCACCATTTAAATCCTTTAAAATAGAAAAGCTCTTAAATAAAGGCAAACAGGCAAATGAGCGACATTCATCACTTGTATTTACATTGCAGATTAAGTTTGTTTTCACTATTTGCTAGTCGACCTTCCTGCTGTCTTCAGCTGTAAATTGCAAGTCTAAGTGGTTGACTATTCAACTTTGTTGGTGTTGCCAAGGATACAAGGACGATGGAGCACAATTTAATGCCCACTCCAATCAACCTAATGTTAACATGAATAGACTATAATGAAACAGGTATGAAATGATTAAATTCAGTATACAGAACGATGGGTTTTATTTACAATGATAAAGACTGACTTCCTAGGGCAACAGGCAAAATAAGACTGGAAATAATTATATTCTATTTGCAAGGATCCAAAGAAATCTGATTTCATATTAACTCACCAACAACTTAAAACCACTGCTGAAGAGCTATAGAGTTTTTGTGTTTTGTAAGTATGGTGCATTTTAAGGTATATTGTATATATGTGAAGGTTAGATGTATAGACTCTTAAGTATATTGAGTAGCGTTTCAGATAGTGCACTTAAGTTTCACTGTACCAGGTAGGCAGTTTCTCTCAAAATCTCGTTTGACATACCGATAGGAGCTGCTCCTCTTCCCCATGTTTTTCCTGGGTCAATGCCCATCCCTCTGAACATGGACATGAGTGAAGACCCTGGCCCAGGAACATCCACCTTACAATAAATATCACAGAAGGCAAAGTCTTCACACAAACAGTCTGACACCAAATTGAACTCGTATCTAAAGTCACAACCACATTGATACCTTAGTCACCAGTGAGGAGGCCGCTGGCTCTTCTGACTGTAGTCTGGGCATCTCCTCTCTAACATCCGTCCCTTTAATGTCCAAGACAGCTCCTCTACCCACCCCAACAGTGGGCTCCGAGACGGGCATAAGAAGTCCCCTAGCTCTCCCAAAACCCCCTTCTTCCACCTTGCCCACCTGGGACTCGCTGACAGATCGAGCGAACCCTCTGCCATACGGTGGTCCGGGAAAGGGTGGTCGTTCTGGATCCATTTCTTCCTGTATTACTATGTATAGCAACTACGAGGCACAATAAAAGATTATTCGGTGGGATTGTTTGAATATAACGTTGTGTAATCATTGCATTGCACGACCTTCAATTACATTATTGAACATCTCCCATCGCAACAGAGCATATCATCTTATATACCCACATTACACCTGAGCTGAAACCAGTAAAACCAGTATCACCAATGAATTACATTTCTGAGACGACACCAGCACGTGTTTGACAGCCCAAAGCTTGTATTACGTAAAGCATGTATGAAAACATGTTTAAAACGTGTATAAAACACGCAGAATGTAAAAGCATAAATATAACATACATTAAAGTTATAAAGTAAAAAAACACACTTGCAAACGTGCACGGGCGACTTTGAACGCGCGCACACATGCAGTTCAATATCCGACCGCAACGACAGACAATATAAAGTATAAATAATATTTTATTAGGTTATTATTCTGTCACAAGAGACGTTTTAATGCGTGTAAACGTGTGAAAACTTACCTTGAGATTTAATCCGCTCACGTACGAGACAACGCAGCACCCGCCTGAACGTCAGAAGGTTACGCGATGACGTAATGACGATCCATTAAAAACGTACAATGACGTAAAAATGTAGTTTATGATGATATGAGCAGCATGAACAACATTATTTACCAACAATTATATTTATTTCTGAAGTGCACGTCTTGAATAAGTCTTGAACAGCAGAGAGTCGATTAATCTTATGTCTGAACCGAGTCGTTCAAATGAATCAATGACAATGAATCAATGAAAATATGTTGAATATGTATGAATGAAATGTTTACAAGTCAAAGGAAAAGTTAAGTGTTGAGGATTAAATGGGAACAAACAGTCAACATGCTTGTCATCATGTTTCTAAAGGACATTCAATGCCTCTTCTGAATAACATCAATTATTTCAAAGTAAGAGAATGATGCCGCAGAATAAATGTTTTATTTGTTTCTGAAATAACTTGACACTCCATTTCTTCCTCCACCGAGGACAGAAATAACCACCAGATGTACTGCATTGATTTAGTACATTAACGTTTTGTGTTGTATTACTACCACAGATCTATGAAAATTCTTCAAGTTCTGTTTTTCATTCTCCATTTTATAAAATATTAAAATACAGCTCTTATATTTTTCTGTGACCTCCAGTGAGTTAGAAGAGAAACTGGAAGACTGTGAAAAGCTTCATTGTGATGGATACTAATTACATGGGAATCTTGAGAGTTACAGTTTGCCTGTTGCTGCCACAGCTTATATAGTTCATGCTTAAATATTTCACTCAGCAGTCAGGACATTTCATCTATGTTTTGTTCAATAGCTACCATAGCTACTGCTATTATTTTGATTTTAAAAGACACAGTCAAAAATCTTTGCAAATTGAAAATATCTCCTGAGTCTCTTTCGGTCTCTGTGGAAGATGCATGACTCACTGTTTTATTTCCCCTGCTGTATGATTTGTAAAGACACAAGCTACAGTAACAGAGTAAACATTGTTTTATTATGCAGGCACAAATGAGTCCTGTGAGTTTACCAGAACTCTCAATTAATAATTAAAAACATCTATAGAGAGAACAAAACTATTTAAAGGAGACGTCTTCGAATTGTGTCGCCACATGCCTCGGTTTCCCTGGTTGCAGTTGATTGATCCACAAAACAGAATTCATGATACAGTTTCTCTGTGTATTAAAGTAACAAAGAAATTACAGGGTGAAAACAGATCACATGCACATTTATATAAAATGTTGCTTCAGCACTAAACACTTCAAATCATATTTTAAATAGGTTTTCTAACACACATGGAGTTGGTTATGATAATAATGCTAAATTGAAAAATTGTCGTTTCAATGCGATGAATCGCATCCAACTTTCATGCAGTGGCTTCAATCAAAATCTTCACGTTTAAATAACTCAGTTCCCTGCCATTTTTAACTTTCCAAATCTGACAGATCCTCAGTTCCTGTGTTTTTGGGCCAAAGGGTACACTTGCTGCACACTTGATAAATACTTACCCCATACTTGATAAAAAATTAGCCCATCTTCAAGCTGTGCCATGAAACATAAAACTGCTTATTCTGGCTTTTGATATAACTGGAGCTTTCATTTCATGAGTGTCTCGCCCAAACTTTTTTTAAAAAGTGTTTCTAATTTCATGTACAAAAGTTCAGTACTGAAAGAAAAGCACTGAGTGCACCTTTAAATACTTTAGAGATTTAGATATTTAAATTAAACGTCAATCATAAAAATTGCAATTATGTTCTGTAATTATGTCGCAGTGCCCCTGTGGGGATGCAGGTTCGAATCAAGCCGGAATTATATCCTGATCTAATTCCCTTAGGAAAAAACATAATTAATATCTTTATCATAAAAATATCATTATATTGAACACATAATACAGATTAGCCTTGGAGATAAACAAAGACCTCATAGAGTTCTACTGACTAACATAACCACTAAATAGGCTCATAAATATATTTTGGCATCTCAGTATAAACAGGGTAATTTCAGTGACAGTACCGTCTGTCACCAGGAGCAAATCAGTCAAAGAGTTTTAATTTGAGCTGACACTCATCATCAAAGCTCTGCCCGTCAAGCTATACCCTGAATATTGACCAACAAGGCTTGAGGGAAGCACCGTGCATTCTGGGTAAAAGCAGCGTTTGGCTTTTATCTGTTCAGCATCATTTGACCCAGGCGCACTGACCTTCAGAAGCGGCAGAGGAAAAGCCAACATAATTTGTATCAGAAGTCAGAACTAGTTTACTAGCACGACTTCTGTAGCACAGTGACCTTTTTGGCAAACATGTCACAAACAGAAACCTTAAATTGTAGTGCACTTTTTAATACCACTTGTTTGTACTTGTTGAGCATGATAGCCCCCTTCCTTATTTACTTTCATACACAAGCAGAATATTCTGTAAAAACATCTCAAAATAACCAGTTATGGGGGTTGAAATAACATGAGGCTCAGTAAATAATGACCGTATTTTCATAATTTGTTGAACCATTAATTTAATGAAATACAGTAAGGTCTAAACCTTTACCCAGCTAACAGTGAATTTTCTCACAACATTAGCTAACATTCTCGTAAAATTCACTAAAGTTATCAAAAACATTTTTGCAGTAATATTAGCAGAACATTTTTAACATTGTATATCAAAAATGTTATTGTCAGTGGCACATTTTAAAAACATTACATAATTAAAAAAAATTTAATAATGTTCTTGTTACCAAGCAATAAAAAATGAAGTTTGAACATTACAAGAACTTTAAAAATAACATTTATGATGTAGCTTAATGGAAATATTTGGGAAGCATTCTTCAACCTAAATTTGTTAGCTGGAAAATCCTGTATTTATATACCCAGTCATGACTTTAAACATAACCGGAGGAAGTGTCACAGGAATTATGCAGTCAGACTCTCATGCAGAGCCCTGAGGTGACAGGCCCCAGCTGTTCTGTTCCATGGCCAGCGATGATGATGATGGTGGTCTTTCTGCACTGGCCTGGGAACATGATGTCCTTTCCGCAGCATCTCCGCTTCATTACGGATTTGCTTTTCATGCCACATAATTCCATGAGGTTGAGCGCTCACAATGCAAATGAGAAAATTCACATACGGACTGTGATTTTGTTTTTTGCCTCTTTGCCCATCAACCAAACCGCTTTTGAAAGCTGAACTTTTTAGGGCTTGTGTTATCACCGAGCTCTGCGTGCTCTTCTGAAAAGTCCAGAATGATAAGCATTTTTAGCTGACGTTTTTATCCAAAGCGACTTACAGTATACTTGAAGTTACAAACTCCCCTGAAGTTTACACACCCCGTGACGTCCTTTCAGCGCTTTACTCAGTAACACAGTGGTTTTACATCATGGAGTAACACTTGGGGGGCTTAAACCTCCAACCTTTGTGGCTTAATAGCCTAGATCTTTAACCACTACAACACCATCCTTATTACAAGTGCTGTAAGCCATGTCAGAAGTCACATGTGTTCTAACATCTGTCATACTGAGACACTGCATTACTGGAGACCCCCTTCACACTCCTTTTAAACATCTTCCTCTCCTAAGCCCTGCCCCCAAACTCAAGATAACCAATCAGCAAATCCTAACAATAAGAAACAATGGCAGGACTATCCTTCTTTTTTCTGTTTACCAATTTCTGTCTCAGATTGGGAGACATGGGTTTGAGTTTTCCCACCCCTGTCTCTCTGTGTTATCTACCAGAAAACTACAAGTTTTCCAGAAGTAAAATAAAAGGACTTTAAACAACTCTACGATGCAAATACCTAGCATGCAGTTATGTAACAAGGAACAAAACTACCAAAAGATAAAGAAAACAGTATCTGACACTGAGACGCCTCTAGAGACAGACAGAGATCACACAGAACAAACATTTAAAACCAACAAGTGCAGTTGTGCTCAGAAATGGAAAAAGCAAACGTCTTAAGAGAAACACGTAGGTGGAGCAAAGACGGTCCTTTTCCTTTTGATGTGAAAGTTACGCATTTAACCTACTAGAGTGCGCAATTGGCACACACTTGCCTCCATGAGCGGCGGAACTGTCACTTCCATCAAGCGCAGTGTTTAGCCACGTCAACACACAACCAAACCACAGTGATTTTCTCCCTCTTCTCCTTGAAGTTCTCGTGTGGTGTATCTTCGAGACTTGCTTGATATTTGTCGCTTGGAGAGCTGGAAGACACCCCTAATCTGCGCTCTCAGTTCAGCATGCGTTTGGCGCACGGAGAGGACTCTTGGCGAGCTTTCCATCCTCATAACGCCAACGGGGTTCTGGCGCAGGGATGATGTTCAATTCATCGGGTTCCTTAGATTTCTTCTCGTTCACTCACCCAGAGGTCGTGTCGGAAGTTCTCAATGGTTCCTCACAACTGTTTTATAACGTCTCAATGGCCATGTGGAACAAATCCTGCGGGGAACAATTACTCGACTTCACTACAGCGGAGAAGATCGTCATCGGATTGATGTTGGCCATCATCACCACCGTGACGGTGATTGGAAATACGCTGGTGGTGATCGCGGTGTGCGTGGTTAAAAAGCTCAGACAGCCGTCCAACTATCTGCTCGTGTCTCTTGCAGTCGCCGATCTCTCCGTGGCGATTGTGGTAATGCCCTTTGTAATTGTGACGGACCTCACGGGGGGAAAGTGGCTTTTTGGAGAGGTCTTCTGTAACATCTTCATCGGGATGGATGTGATGTGTTGCACGGCATCCATCATGACGCTGTGCGTGATCAGCGTGGACAGGTGAGTCCAGGTTTGGTTCATCTGAACTGGCGTCTCCATCTAATGTGTTTAACTAATCCCATTAACTAAACGATACTGAACGATATTAGATTGTACTCACGTTTCCAAGAAGGTCTAAACGTTGTTTTGAAAGTTCTGGGAACGTCCAAACGTTGCATTAACGTTGTTGCTTGGTTATGGAAACGTTAGTCAAACTTTTGAGTTTCGTAACGTTTGTGAAACATTCATTATACACGTTAAAATCGTTCTGCTAATGTTACTGCAAGAACGTTTTTGATAACTTCAAGGGGAACTTTTAGAAAACCTTAGCCAACGTTCCGAGAACGTTTCTGTTAGTTGCGACGTCCCCTTGGCAATAGTGATGGTTTACGGATTAACACGTATATGGTTTGAAACTACAGTTATAATGTCTTAATGTACAATATTTGTATAGACCACATAAGGGAAAGTGTTCTGTATTGTCCTGTATTTCAGCAGCTATAAATGTGTGTTTATTTACTTGTTTATTTACTTGCAGAGACACATTCATTTACAGGACTATGAAGTACAACATTTTTTGGGGGGGGGTCTATTGATGAATATTATTACTATTCACCAAGCAGAAAGAATTTCAGTTTAGGAGTTAAAACACTTAAGACACACTGCAGGAAATTTGCTGTGACTGTTTGACATGCCCTGTCAACATCCCATCGAATCATAAACGTTCCACAATATTGTTGCTCATTTAAAATGACTAATCTCTTAAATAAGCATCACTCAGTGGGGAGCTGTGGTCCCTTATTCAAATGTCAAGGCGACTCTGTGGAGGTGTCCGGCTTTAAGCAGAAATGAAGACTGACAATGCTGTGTCCGTCCTTCTCCTGGTCTCAGAAGAGGGTCAATACACCTGCAGCCAGTCTCCCACGTGACGCCGGGGGAGGAGGGGTCGGTGACAGACCCTGATTTGCTTTGACACATTTGAAGATACAGCATCCTTTGTTTCCTGAAGTACACGAATCCTCTTCTTTATTACAGCTCAACGCAAGAGATCCGTTTGTCCTGGAACAAACCTGAGAAAAATAGACCCTGCCACACAAGAGAACAAATTCAGTACAGACACACTGGCACTTTATATTGTGTCACACAGTATATAGCAGCTTCACTGTTTGCATTAACCTTATAAAGGGCAAGGCTATACTGTACAACAACTGAACAAAAATGAATCTTTTGATGTTTGTTGTTATTCTTGTGCGTCCTATGAAGATCTACTTATAAATACAGCCCCTCCGTACAGCAATTTAAATGTGAAGCATTAGAAAAAGGTAATTTAAAGTAAATTACTGTTTAGGCCTAGTGAGTGACCCACACTTAGCATATGTCCTCTGTCTTTAATCCATTAAGCTAGTGCACTCACACTAAAGTAGTGAGTATTAGAACACACACAGCGCAGAATATGAACACACACACACACACGCACGCATGCACGCATGCACGCACACACACACACACACACACACGCACACACACACACACACCAGTGGGCAGCCATTCTCTGGGTGCCTGGAGAGTTAATTATATAAATGTGGTAAAGGGCAGGTGAATTAAAATGTAGACCATTAGCAGTTAAATTATGAATCTGAGATATGACTAAATAGTTATTCAATTAGTATATATTGGTATTATATATTGGTTTCATATATAAGGTCACATGATCAGCCTTGCTGTGTTTAGCGTTTTTTGACTGACTTTGGCCTAGAAAGGTCCCAGTTGGAAGAAAATGTGTCCTGTTTTCCTTTAAAGACAGACGTTAGATTTGGATTATTTAAAATGCATCTCTGTTGTCACGCACAGTGTGTTTAGTTTGTTTTTTTGAAGAATGAGAAATTCAACAACTCAAGGAAAACGTCCCAATAGACGCATGTTTTTTCCAGCCCATTATGTCTGCCATCGCTTAGCACTCGTTTTAATCTGTCATGCATGTTCGTACAAGAAGTGCATAATCTTTCAATAGACTCTTGGGTGTTTTGAAGGATTACAAACAAACCTACAATAAATGTTTTGCATGACGCTCGTGGCCGTTCGATAAGAGCTGATGTTGAGGGACGGCAGATTCGAGCACGACTGACATCGCTTGACTGCGAGGAGGACTGAGGGCCGGCAGGTGCTTAGAGCTTTTCCAAGAATTCACAATGAAACGGGGTCAGTCAGGCCGGTCTGATTTGTTTGTTTTGTAATGAAGACAGATTGTGCGAGTGCCATTCATGATGAGATTAGCCAGTCTGCACAGTTTGATTGGCTATTAATTTAAAATTGATGCAGCATTTAAGCAGCGGATGTCTAGGGAGCACACAGTGTCCCTGAATAGCCTTTATAGGCTATGACTTAAATTCATACTGCATGTATTTATGACATAATGGAATGTGTTTAGTTGTAATATTGTACAGTGGGACTGTATTGACATAATATGCTAAAATCGCTGTCATTGTTTACAAACCCTCATATCATGCCAAGCCTGGATGAATCTCTTTGTCTGTGAAACTCAAAATGAGAACTTTCACACAGATGTCTTCAATACAATGAAAGTGGGTGGAGACCACAGAGCTAATAGGCAACATGCTCAGAACATTAGCTAACATTCTCTAAAAGTTCTTCTAAAGTTATCAAAAAGGCAGAAATATTCCTAGTATGTTTATTTAACATTACATATCATATATCAAAAACATATTTCTTACATTATACATAATTCTTACATACAACATTTTTGTAGTCAAATTCAGCTGTATGTGTGCCTCTGCTATCCATTTGTGTTTTTTGTAACCTTTAAACTTTTTGACATTTTTTAAAATCATTTAAGTTCACAATTAAAATATATTGAAAGAACTCAGATATGACCAATAACAATGAAGATATCACGTTTATATTTGCATACTCACTTTACAACCTATTGGCTATTTTAAAATCTTTATAATCTCACAGCTGCCTTTACTCTGTAAAACGATCCTCTCTTCTTCAGCAGATCTTTAGGTAAGCAACCACAGTTTTTTCCTTTAGGAACTGTAACTCTCAACAAACACAAATCCCTCTTGAGGCCTTTTTTGAACAATATTCCCCAAAGATTATGATCTTAAATTAATTTTAGAGAAGCCAGCGCTGCAGGGCGGCTGCTAAAGAGGGACCAAAAACTCCTTTATAATTACTCACAGTCCAAGTACTCTTGACAAATGTCTTGACCTTTGATTCGGTGCTCATAGATCATTTCAATGATGATAGTGAAAGCACCTTGCCGTTACCTATTCCCCATTCATCTTAAAAGCAACGTCTTCTTAAAGAACCATTTGCTTGAGGGTCTTCCCTCAGGAAGGTTCTTCAAAGAACCCTTTTCCCCTGAAGTGATTTACTGTCCATTACCCAGGAGGAGGAAGAAAGAATCCATGTCTAGACTGTCCATCCAGTTCACAGCCTACAATCACTGCCCACATCTAGAGTCCAAACCTTTCCACAGTGAGTAAAGACCTTTATCAGACAGGAGAAAATTAGAAGCTGTGGGGAGGAAGGAACGGACAGATGACTGACAAATTACCACAGGTGTGAGAATTTAGACTGATAAGGTCAAGGAGGTTTGTGTCTGTCTTTAAATGTGCCGTTTTAAATATCCCCACCAATGTCTCCAAATCTCACATCATCTATATATATTCACTGAGTTAGTTTGTAGCTAACAGGAAACATTCTCAGAATGTTGGCTAAAAACATAAAAATGCAGTAACGTTAGTAAAACTTTTTCTTAATGGTATACATATACCATTCAATGTTATACAAAAACATTCAAAACCAACAAAAAAATTGACATTTTGATTGTTTCAAGAACTTTCAATATAACATTTTTGATGTTTTTGCTACTTGGAGAAACATTGGGGAAATGTGTTGGCAATATAAAATGTTAGCTGGGTCTATGCTATAATACACTCACTAAATAAAACAAACTTTTTAGGTAAATTTAGAGCTCTCACTTTTTGGTAATGGAAATATTGAAATAGAATACATTGTATATAATATTCAATACATAAAACATCCCACAATTGCTGTCAATAAAAGGTACTGGCTCCCGGGGTCTCGCAGGGCTAAACATCTATACTTAGTTTCACTAATTGACTAAGTATTATATATTATATAACTAAATAAATCATCATTATTTATCTCTAGACAAATCACACAAGTTCATGGTCCACAAATACCACAATTAAGTCGTCCATGAGTGACTCCAGATTAGTTATATCCATCTTCCTGAGACAAAAGAGCTCAGCTCTCACTTATGGGCATGTTTACTTTCATTACAGGACAGTGTGACAGTGATAAAATGTGGTTCTAGTTCTGAGATTAATGGAAGTTGGTGCTTCATTCACGGCTGTATTAACTGATTTGTTAAAGTAAGAAGCCATACAGCTGTAAGCAGAGTTTTAAGAACTCTGGAGAAGGTGAAAGTAAACACAAGTAACCTGCAATTTTATGTTTCAAACAGAGATGGCAGTAGAGAGGCAAACGTTACAGATTGCA